>CM074719.1:268831331-269116331 GCA_037306005.1 Rhinophrynus dorsalis | reverse complement strand
GGTAAAAGGGGCGGGAGGGGAAGCTTTGCTTATGTACATCTCTTAAACCATAAAGGTTTGAGAGCTAAGACTTATATCATTCTTCATATTTTTTTAATGCCTACAAAATAAAGTTAAAATGAAGTATTACTATCCCTTTAACAAAGGCACACTGTAAAAAGTCATAGTGACCATTAGGATTTAATTCTTTGACTGCCAGAGCTTTGAAGAATTGTCCACTGAGCAGGCCAGGCACTTTCAACACTTCGCTATCCATCTAAAGGTAACTTTCTAGTTCTAGATGGGAAAACATCATTCTCTTCAGCCATTGTCTCTCCACTGCAGGTTGAAGGCCTCTTCAGTAAGTTTCCAACAACTTTGTATGTATCATTTAACCCCTTAGTGACCGTCCGCTACGCACGCGGCTGTCACTTAACTTTTTTTTTTTTTTTTTTCCCCCAAAAGATTATGGAGTCTCCGAACGGTGTGCTGGTGCGCGGGGACCCGGATTTCCGGGACATACATGTACGTCCTTTAGGGACAAATATGATATATTATATGTTTTTTGTTTTAGAATAAATTCAGCTTTTTCACGTTACCTCATGTAAATTAAATTATAAATTGTGTGACAAGCTCTGATGTCACAAGTACAAAAAAATTACGTATTTTGCTAAAATCATACACTATATATATAAAAGAATGAAGTTTCAATTATTTTTAAAAGCCCTGAAGCCCCTGAGTAAATTGGCCTGAGCACAAAAGGGTATTTTCAACTTTATGAACCAAAAAGCACATTCTTTTGGTTGAATGGTAAAACTACGCTAAAGCAGTTCAATAACTATAAATAATGTGTAATTTTGGGACATATATCCTGAGTATAAGAATCACAATGTCTGATGTTTCTTCCTTCATGAAATTATAGGGGTGTTCAGAAATTTACGCTAAAGTAACAAAATACTTTACAACCTCCCAAACAAGCTTACAGAAACAAACCAAAAAGTATACAGTATCTAGTGCCTGCCTAAAAAACTGGTTCTCCATTGGTGTGGGTTGACATACCATGGTGGGTGCCAGGAGCATGGCTACCAGTTAACAAGGCTGGGGAAGCAGATGGTGTGTGTCTACCAATGTAAGGGACACTTTGTTATTATGCAGTGTTGCTAGGCAAGTGTCTGGTGGGTTGGGCATTACGGAGCATTTTTAGGTTCTGATCTATTGACTTGTTTTTGTGTAAGTGAAAAAATTATTTTATTTACACAGACTAATTTGTAAATGGATACTAATGTTTATGCAAACATTAATTTTAGTTTTATTGTTTTGGAACAATATGATACACTTATATACATGCCACACAGCCTGATCTGCTAAAAGAGGGACACTGTAACTCCCAGCGTTTTCAGATGGTCAAAGAGGGACACTGATTTAGTTGCTGTTGCTAGGGCATGACTTCCGGGAGTTATTACTGAGAATGTTTGGGTTATTTTTATGACCCCTTTGTGTAACTGAGTAAAAGATTTAGCGCAAGACTAAAGTATTTTATTTTCAAAGGCTAATTTATAAACCCACATGCTGATATTTAATCCCTTAAGAACCCATGACGTGCCAGGACAGTCATGGGTAAACTTCCCTTAAGGACCCATGATGGTCCTGGCTATCATGCTGGTGAGGCTGAAACTAAGCACTCCAGGACCTGAGAGCTCCGTTTCATTCATTCTCTGTTTTGCTTGTACATGTGATCGCTCCTACAGTGGTCACGTGTACCAGCTTTTTCATTCACAAAGGCAGTGTGTTTTCACTGTCGTCCAATACAGGTCACTGGTACTTCTGGGAGGCGATTCGCCCCTTTAATAGGCAGGAACAATTATGCAAATGATTGCAGGGGGCGGAGCCTCCCCTCCTACTTCTGTGGTATTCTCTGGGTTTGGGGCCTTGAATAGTGTTTATTTATGTGTTTAATGTATGTTTGGGCACTTTTTAATGTTTTGTTAAACTTTATTAAAAATGGTGTTCCGCGCCTTTAAGCGTGGCTTTTCCCGCTTAGACGCTATGGCTCCTTTACTCTCTATGAGATTTCACAGTCTGGGACATATCTCTGGAACCGCTTGTCACAGCAACTCCAGAGAGGGCTCATTTTTATGCTAAGCTCCTGCTCTATCATCCGGTGTGTGTTTTATTAGTGTGGGGTGTTCAGGGGGGCTTCGGGCACTGTTTGGGGTACTTGTATGGGGAAAACTACATTTCCCATGAGCGCCCGGTTCGCGCTCGTTTCTGATTGGCTATCCTGCGGCCGCCATTTTGTGGAGCTCTTCCTCAGCAAGTACACTACGCAGGGACCGAGCCTTCTCTCCCCTCAACAGATTAACCCTTTGCTGGCCAGATAAGTCCAAAATTAGGCATTTCTGGGATGAAACTTTAATCTTCCACACTCTTTCTGGGTGATAGAGTTTAAAGTGGGGTATATTGACGCTGTGAGCATGTCTACTTCACTGGAGCTAGGGGCTAGACCCAAGTCTAAGGAGGATGGGGGGTCTGCTCCCCCCATGGCATTTTGCTCCTCTTGTCACACTGGGCTATCTAGTGATAATGTGGGGGATCTGTGCCCTAAATGCACTGGTCAAGATAGCAACCCTGGGCTTCCCAGCCATGCTATTGAGCCATCTTGGGTGAGGGAGTTTAAAGCTGCCACTAGGGATCTCAGATCCACTCTTCAACTCTTTCCCTCTCAGGTACAGGGGGCTCTCCAGGTCTGGCAGACCCCCGCTACAATCAGGACCTCCCTGCCTAAGCCACAGGGTGCTCCTGATGTGTCTGATTCTTCTGAGGAAGAACTCTTGCAGGATTCTGATGCTGAGGAACGCACTGTTATTGAGTCCAACAGGTCCATTGGGGACCCTTATGAATGTGACCCTGAAGTCTCGGCTGAGGGTCTGATTAGAGCTGTACTGAATACGCTCAACCTTCCTCTGACTCAGGAATCCACTTATGATCCTACTGACGTTTTTCAAAAGAAACCATCTAAGCCTGTTGTTTGTTTTCCAACTAACCCTACTCTTGCCCGTCTAGTCTCTGAGGCATGGAAGAATCCTGATAGATCCTCCTCTGTCTCTAAAAAGTTTGCTAAACTGTACCCTTTTCCTGAGACTGAGCTGGCAAAATGGGTTCATCCCCCCAAGGTGGATGCTCCTGTTTCCAGACTATCCAAGTCTACCGCTTTGGCTGTCTCTGATGCCTCTGCCCTGCAAGACTGGACGGATAAAAAGCTAGAGCTTTCTCTTAAGTCTATTTTTGCCTCCATTGGCACTGCCATGCGTCCAACCTTTGCAGTGGCGTGGGTTAATAGAGCCATTGCGGCCTGGACTGAACGACTGACTGACGCAGTTCGCCAGGATGCACCGGTATCTGAACAGTTGCAGCTTCTTGCTAATATCACTGAAGCTCAGAATTATGTTGCTGACGCTGCCTTTGATGCTGTGCGCATGATGGCGAGGGCCTCCACTGCTTCTGTGGTGGCTAGACGTGCCCTTTGGCTGAAAATTTGGTCTGCTGATACAGCCTCTAAGAAAGCCTTGCTTTCCTTGCCCTTTCAGGGGAATTTGCTATTTGGGTCTGAACTCAAAGAAATGATCAGTGAGGCTACTGGCGGTAAAAGTACTCTTCTACCATCAGTCTTTAAGAAAAAGTTTCCAGCCAAACGCAATCGGTCCTTTTGTTCCTTTCAGACTGAGACACGCTCCTCGGCCCAAACGGGTCCTCCCGCTACGCGCTCCTCCTCCAAGCCCAAACAGTCCTGGAAGCCCAAAGTGGCCCCCAAGGCCAAGACCTCCAAGACTGCTTCGGCATGACTCGCCGAACCCGGGTCCGCATCCGACTGTAGGTGGACGTCTCCGCATCTTTCGCCGGACTTGGGAGGAGTCAGTGGCGGACCCATGGGTTCTTCAGGTGGTGTCAGAGGGATACAGGATCCCTTTCTCCTCCCTTCCTCCTTTTCGGTTCGATTTTACTCGTCCTCCTCAGGAACCCACAAAAAGACGTCTGTTTGACGACGCTATTCAGGATCTCTTGGACAAAGAGGTTCTGGAAGTGGTTCCTCCGGAGGACACAGGTTCAGGATTTTATTCCAACCTGTTTGTGGTAGCCAAAAAGGACGGAGGGGCTCGTCCTATTTTGGATCTCAAAGATCTCAATGCCTATGTGGTGACTTCCCACTTCCGCCAGGAGTCCCTGCGCTCTGTGATTGCAGCTATGTCTCCAGGGGAGTTCCTTGCCTCCCTGGACCTTCAGGATGCTTATCTTCACATCCCTATTCATCCAGAGAGCAGGCGGTATCTCAGGATTGCCTGCCACAGGGGACACTTTCAGTTTTCAGCTCTTCCCTTTGGGCTGACTTCAACTCCTCAGGTCTTCCAGAGAGTGTTGGGTTCTTTGATAGCTGTGCTTCATTAGGACGGGGTCAGGATGACACCCTACATGGACGATCTCCTCAAAGCTTCCTCGGCGGAGCTTCTTCACCAGCAATTGCAGAAGTGTATCCACACTCTGACCCGCCATGGCTGGATCCTGAATCTGGACAAGTCGGACTTGGTCCCATCTCAGAGGCTTCTGTTCCTGGGTCTCCTGTTCGACACTCGCCAATGCATGGTGTTTCTGCCGGAGGATGTGGCTCATCAGATAGCCATCCGAGTGGCGGGGATTCTGGAACTGGTCTTAGTGCCGGTAACGAAGTTGACGTCCCTGGTGGGGAAGTTCATTTCCACGATCGAAGCGGTACCTTTTGCCATGGCCCACTCCAGGGAACTTCAGAGATTTGTGATCCAGATGTGCAAGAATCATCCAGATCATCAGCATCTGTCAGTCTCTCTACCTCCTCATGTGGAATCGAGTCTGCACTGGTGGTTGGATCTCTCCCATCTCCTGTAAGGGAGGTCCTTTCAAGTTCCTTGTTGGACCACGATCACAACGGATGCCAGCCTTCGGGGCTGGGGTGCTGTGTTGGGTCGCTTCAGTGCTCAGGGGAAATGGGGTCTGGAGGAATCTCTTCTCTCCATCAATGTTCTGGAACTACGTGCCATCCGGCTTGACCTGATACACTGGGAATCTCAACTGACCGGTCGTCTGATCAGAGTGGAATCCGACAATGCCACTGCGGTGGCTTACATCAACAGGCAAGGCGGCACAAGAAGCGGCACCGCCTGGTTGGAGGTCAAGGATATTTTGTCTTGGGCAGAAGATCACGTGCCTGTCATCTCTGCAGTTCATATTCCAGGCGTGGACAACGTCATGCCGGACTTCCTCAGTCGTCATACCGTCGACAGCGGAGAATAGGCTCTTCATCCAGAGGTGTTTCACTTGCTCACCCAGAGGTGGGGGATGCCGGAGGTGGACCTGATGGCCTCCAGACACAACAGGAAGGTTCCGGTGTTTTGCTCCCGGCGGAGGGACTCCCTTGCTCTGGCAGTGGATGCCTTATCGATTCCTTGGGATTTTTCTCTGGCTTACATCTTTCCTCCTCTTCCTCTATTGATCAGAGTCATCCAGAAACTGAAGCGGTAGCGATGTCCTGTTATCCTGATCGCTCCAAACTGGCCTCGCCAGTCCTGGTATCCGGAGTTGATGGCCATGTCAGTGGCGGATCCTTTCCCACTTCCTGCCCGTCCGGACCTACTTCTTCAGGGATATCTGTGGAAGGAGGATGTTCACTCTCTCCATTTGATGGCATGGTGGTTGAATCCTCGATTCTAGCAAAGAAAGGATTTTCTCCTTCTGTGGTGTCGACTATGCTCAGTGCTCGTAAGCCTGTGTCTTCCAAGATCTATCATCGCATATGGTCAACTTTCGTGGCATGGTGCTCTGAGAAGAAAGTCTCCCTTGATTTTCATCTTCCCACTGTCCTGGCCTTCTTGCAGGACGGTGTTGATAAGGGGCTCAGTCTGAGTTCCCTCAAAGTTCAGACTTCTGCCTTGTCGGTGTTTTTCCAGGAAAGGATTGCTATCCTTCCTGATGTGAAAGTTTTCTTCCAAGGTGTGACTCATGTTCGGCCTGCCTTCAAGAGTCCTGCTCCCCAGTGGGACCTCAATTTGGTGCTGGGAGTTCTCCAGCGACCCCCGTTCGAATCCTTGGCTTCCATTCCATTACGTCTCTTGACTTGGAAGATGGCCTTCCTTTTGGCTATTGTTTCAGTTCGCCGGGTAGCAGAGTTACAGGCTCTGTCTTGTAAACCTCCTTACCTGGTGTTCCACAAGGATAAGGCTGTGCTTCGCACTACCAAGGAATTCTTGCCCAAGGTTGTGTCCGAGTTTCACATCAATCAGGAGATTGTGGTTCCCCCTTTCTGCCCTAATCCTTCATCTGACAAGGAACGAGATCTCCATTTGTTGGATGTGGTGCGTTGCCTCAAGTTTTTATTCATCGCACCGAGTCTATCAGGAAGTCTGACGCTCTATTCGTCATTCCTGAGGGGCCTAGGGCAGGGAGACCGGCCTCCAAAGTTACCATTGCCTCTTGGATTAAGGCTACTATCCGTGAAGCCTACAAGTTGCGGAATAAGCATGTTCCCTTCCGGGTGACTGCCCATTCCACCAGATCTATTGGGGCCTCTTGGGCCTACAAGAATCAGGCTTCCGCTGATCAACTGTGCAGAGCGGCTACTTGGTCCTCTGTGCACACTTTTTCTAAGCACTACCGAGTTGATGTGCTGGCCTCGGCTGATGCCAGTTTTGGAAGGAAAGTCCTGGAGGCAGTTTTGCCTGTGTAGGTCTTCCGCTCTGTGATCCTTAGTGCTTCCTTACTGTTGAGCCCAGTTGGCTCTTGTTCCGTTTGCTGTGTTAGTTCAAGGATTGTTCCCTTGATTGGTGTCCGTTGACACTTACTGTTTGGGCTATGTAATTAACTGGTTCATAGCAGTTTTCATGACTTGGACCTTGTTCTGGTCCTTGCCTTATTCCCACCTCTGGATCAGCTCAATGTTTGTACATCCCAGAAGTACCAGTGACCTGTATTGGACGACAGTGAAAATAGGATTTTAGTCTTACCTGTTAAATCCTTTTCACTTAGTCCATACAGGTCACTGGTCTCCCACCCTGTCAAGGGACCAGACCTGGCTCTCCTGTGGCATTCAGTGGGAGACCTTTGGGGCATGCTCACAGGAGTCTTTCTTCTTGCTTACCTGGGGTCAGTTTTAGGGTCTCAAATCAATCTAGTGGCTCTGGCCTGAAGGTGGCTTAAGTAGGAGGGGAGGCTCCGCCCCCTGCAATCATTTGCATAATTGTTCCTGCCTATTAAAGGGGCGAATCGCCTCCCAGAAGTACCTGTGACCTGTATGGACTAAGTGAAAAGGATTTAACAGGTAAGACTAAAATCCTATTTTACACATTACCTTTGTGACTGTTCTCTGCCTTTTTCTTTACTATGAGAGTAGGGGGGAGAGAAGCAGAAAACAGAAAAACAGAGGCCTGCTTTGGGGGTATTAACCCCTTAAGTGCTGGCGCTGGGGGCAGGATAAATGTTAGGTCCCTTTAGGACCTATTGACATCAGCCTGTTTTTTTAAAAATATATATTTGATTAACCCCTTAAGGACTGGCGGTCATGGGACATTTCTGTCCCATAATGACCGCATAGGCGCACTTGGAGACGCCGGTACACGTGACCTGTCACGTGTATCGGCGCGTCATTATGGGGCCTGATAGAGAGCGCTCCGATCTTGAAGCGGTCAATTTCAGGCCCTATTTTTACTTACAGCGCTCCCGGTAGAGCGCTGTAAGTAAAAAGTACGTGACGTACCATGACCGTCATCGATCCTTGAGTATTTCAAGGACCGTGAAAGTCCTGGTAAGTCAAGGGTCCTTAAGGGGTTAAGAAAATGACAAGACTAATTTATAAACACATGAACTTAAGTTTAAATAAACATTTAATGGGAATTTTGTTGTGGTGGAGCAATGTAATGCACTTTTACACACTGCACAGTCTTGTATACCAAAAAAGTGGAACTAGGGACAAGGGGATTTTTGCCCCAGAGGGACAGTGACTCCTTAAAACTGCATGTTTTGTAGGTATGAATGACATGTCCCACTGGGTCCAAATGATCACAAGAGAACAAATACAAATGGTGTTTTATACACATTTGTTATTTTTACTAAAGTTAGTGGTGGGTTATCCATATCAAAAAACTGATCCTTAACTGCAAACCACCCCAGGTTTTCCCAGTCCTTTAAAGGGTTAAATGAACATTAATGTGAAAATTATTTCTATGGATCAATTTGATACTTATACATACTACACAGTAAAATCCAACTTAAAAAAAAAAAAAAAAAAAAAAAAAATGACACAATGTAATCTTTAACCCCTTCAGTGCCAGAGGCTTGGGCAATTTCCTGTACCCTGCGGGCCAGACACTTTTTCAACATTTTTGCTATCCTTCCGTTTAGGCTTGATTTCCTCTGGGGATTTTTAGTTAAATATGGAAAACTATATATTGTTTTTTTTTTTTTTTTTTTGAGCTTTCTCGTGGTACCTTACATGAAGAGAATTTTACATTGTGCAAAAAGCTATGATGTCATAATGACAAAAAAAGTGAAAATTTACTCATTTTGCTAAAATCACATACTATGTATCAAAAACATTTACCTTGATTGAAAAAGTTTCAATTATTTGAAAAAGCCTCGAGTCCCCCGAGTAAAAAAAAAAAAAAAAAAAAATACCAAATTTGTATAGTTTTACCTACGTCCATGGCTAGCGTAGAGCCCTAATCACCAGCAGCGCAAAATGACATTTTCAACTTTATGAGCTAATATGTGCATTCTAGTGTTTTTGTGGTAAATCTACCCTAAAACAGTGGAATAACTATATAAAACTATATATTTCTGGAAAGTAGACAAACTGCTGCATCTGATGAGGGGTGACTTGCCTTGTTACCCCAAGCCTGGAGTGCACAAATGCCTCCAGAAAGTGGCGCTAATGAAAAAAAAAAAAGGCATTTTCTTACATTTCTGTCCCTTCAAATGTACTGAAATTTGTGAAAACCATGGCATTTCTAACTGTATTCATTAGCTAGTGCTCTTAGGAGAAAAATGACATCCCATTGGTATGAGTTTAACTACCTCAGGGGGGCGCTAGAAGTACAAAACGACACCTACTACAACCTTTAATTTTTCTAACATTTTCTCAAACATTACTTGTCTGTACACAAATGGTTATAACAACTACAGAAGTGAAGAAAAGGTACACATACCATTTTGGAAAGAAGACAACCTGCTGCATCAAATGAGGGGTGAATTGCCTTCTTACCCCAAGCCTGTTGTGCCCAAATGCTTCCAGAAGGTGGCACTATAGGAAAAAAATGGCATTTTCTTACATTTCTGCCCCTTCATCTGTATGAAAATCTGTGAAAAACATGGAATTTCCAACTGTATTCATTAGCTAGTGCTCTTAGGAGAAAAATGACACCCCATTGGAATGAGTCGACCTACCTTAGGGGTGCCACAAGCATATAACTACACCTACCTGTTTGCTTCTTCGAAAATGGCTGCTTGTACTAAAATGTCCATAACTGTTAGAGACATGAAGGAAAGGTATAAAAGGTATACCATTTCGGAAAGTAGACATTCTCCCGCATCAAATGAGGGGTCATTTGCCTTTCTACCCCCTGGGCTGAAGTGCACAAATATTTCCAAAAGGTGGCGCTATGGGAATAAATACATGTTTTTTTTACATTTCCACCACTTCAAAGATACTAAAATCTTTGAAAACCATAACATTTCCTGCTGTATTCAGTACTTGCTACCAACATGAGAAAAATGGTAGCCCATTTGTGTGGGTTAACGTACAATATGTGGGTGCTAGGAACACGTACGTAAACCTGACACTTTTGGTTTTTTAAATTATCTGCTTGCACTAAAATGGTTATAACCATAATAGATATGCAGGAAAAGTAGAGAAACAATGTCATTTTGAAAAGAAAACAACCTGCCGCATCTAATGAGGGGTCACTTGCCTTCTTACTCAAAGGCTGGTACGCACAAATGCTTCCAGGAGGTGGCGCTAATGCAAAAAGCATTTTCTTACATTTCTGCCCCTTCAGATGTATGGAGCTCTGTAAAAACCATGGAATTTTCAACTGCATTCATTAGCTAGTGCTCTTAGGAGTCAAACGACACCCCATTGGTATGAGTTGACCTACCTTAGGGTGTGCTAGAAGTAGAAAACTACACCTACTACAACCTCTGATGTTTCTAACATTTTCTAAAATGTGACTTGCCTGTACAAAAATGGCTATAACACCTTCAGAATTGAAGAAAAGGTAGATAAACCATACCATTTTGGAAAGAAGACAACCTGCCGCATCTAATGAGGGGTCACTTGCCTTTTTACCCCTAAGTTAGTTGGCACAACTATTTCCAGAATGTGGTGCTACAGGAAAAAAAAACAAACATTTGTTTTACACATCAGTCACTTCAAAGATACTAAAATGGTTCAATGGCGTGGGATTTCCTAGGAGGACTTCTTGCCAGCCTAAGAAAAATGGTACCCCACTGCTGTGGAATGACATACCAATTTATGCTACAGGAGCGTAGCTACCAGTGAAACAGGAATGGGAAAGCAAACAGTGTATGTGTGATTTTATGGCTAACAGATAAAAGAAGCTAGGGCGTCAGCCGGTATACGTGCGGACCTGTGACTACAAGTATAACAAAATGTGTGGGAGGGTGAGGGATTAGGCAGTGTGTGTGGGTATGAGCAGAGGAGCAAGGATGGTGGTGATGGTGGGGCAGTGTCTGATGTGTGTATGTGAGATCTGTGACAACCAGTGTGCACTGTATGTCCCCTCATACAAAGCACTGCGTTGGACCCCCCCCCTCCTGTGGCACGTGCTTTTTTAGGGGCTTTTTCCCCCAATATTTTTGTGTAGACCTCGTTGGGGGCATCAGAACCCATACAATGAGGTCTAAATAAAAAAGTAAAGGGGGGAAAAAAAATCATTTGTGTGCCACAGGGGTGTCCAGTGGATTGCAAAGCAATGCATTTGGGCCCCTGTGGCACACAAAGGGTTAATTTTTTTAAATCATTACTTTGTATTCAGATGGCCACCAAACAAGCTCTGATCAACAGCATGGTCCCGCTATGAGTAGTCCACGTTTCACAAGCCCCACTCACCAGCATCGTACCAGAGCACTCCCTCTTGCAGGTCCTTATCTGCATGCACAGCCATAGGTGTGTGACACTCCCCCCCCCCCCCCCAGCTGTTGGGCAAAAGCTGACACTCAAAACAGCACTGCACCCTTACGTTCCACAGGTGGAACTCGTGGGGAGATCTATGGCGATTGCTCTATAGCTTGAGGACGCTGGAACAGGTAAGGCTGCAAGTTTATAACCTTGTATCTATGGATTCTGCTGAAGGCCTCTGCGTTCCACAGTGTAACGTGCGTCTACATGCCATATTATTTAAAGAGGCTATTGTTCTGTTCAGCAGTCAGTCTGTGAGGTAACCTTTTTTTATTTGTTTATTAAATATATTAAAAGTTTATATTTTAAAGTATTGTTCTTTGCAGAATAACTACTCTGAAGTCCTCTGGGGTGTTGTGAAGGAAAACCAGTCTCTCCGCCTAAAAAGGACAAATGTTGTTTTGGCTGTGATTTCAAGCTCCCAGCATCAGAAACTGCCAAGCTATGTCAAGATTGACTTAAAAAGGCTGCAGGACCCAAAGATGCCAGTACAGGTCAGAGTTTCTGACATGGATTACATCTTCCATGCAGTAAAATGTTGGCGCCATGTATAAAGTCCTAGACACATCACAAAAAAATGCTTATGGAGGATCCAACAGAGGGCACCTCAAGTAGAATATAGGTGGTGGAGTTAGAAAACGTTCAAGACCTGCTATCTGTATACTCTTCTGAAGGAGAGGGTGAGATTATTGAGGAAAGATTCCTTCAACGTTGACAAAATGGAGTCATTTCTAAAACACTTAAGGAAAACCCTTGGTTTATTTGAAGAACAGAAAGAGCAAGACCTATTAGATGCTGCATTTCTAGGTAACAGAAAAGCAAGTCCAATGCTTCCCATTCATCATGCGGTCAGACATCAAATCTGAATGGAGCAAGGGTGACGAGTGGCAATGTCAGTGTTTCCAGAGAATGTATCCTTTCCAGGAGAAAGAAACTGAAAGCTGGGTTTCATCACCAAAAATTAATGCGGCATTTCCCAACTATCCAAGAGAAACACAATCCCTATGGATGACGGAAATTCCTTAAAGGAGATGATGGATCGTAGAATGGAGAGTGTCCGAAAAAAGTCTTTCCTTTTTTGGGCAAAACATCAAGGCAGCTACTGCACTAGCCTGTTTTCCAGAGAGAATGTAGTCCTCTGTTTCCAGATCTGAACTCCTGAAATAGGTCACATTAAACAAGGAAGCTGTGTGATGCCTCTATGGAAGGATGGACCTCACAGAATTCAAGGGAAGAGAAATTTCCTATGAAGATCAGTGGGCCCTGTCTTTACTACCATTTGGGAGGTGACTGGCACTATTCCTTCCTGGAGACAAAATACCCTAGACCCTAAGTTTGTATCCTCTTGACTTCGAGACAATGCTCAAAAAAACTGTCTTCAAGATTTCAGAAGTACCTCCAAATCGAGTAAAGGAAGCCGAACTGAACAAGTCCATTCAGAATCTTCTAAGAAACAACGTAATAGAGCAAGTTCAAAGAAGCAAGGAAAGAACAGGAATTGATTCCATAATCTTCCTAGTTCCAAAGGCAGTGGGGGGGGGGGGCTTCAGGAGCACATTTGATTTGAAATTCTAAAACAATTCCTGAAATATCATGCTGTCAAGATGGAAACTGTGACATCAGTGCTTCTGACAATACTCTCAGGATCTTTACTAGCATCAGTATATTTCCAGGACGCATATTATCGTATATCTGTCAAGGATGTTCACTGAAGATTTCTCCGATTTGCTTACAAGAACAAATATTGGCAATTCAAAGCTCTGCCATTTGGTGTAGCATCAGCCCTGAGGGTTTTTTTGAAAACTCTGGCAGTGGCTTTGTAAAGTTTGAGGAAAGAAGACATCACAATAATACCATATCTGGACTATCTTCTAGTGGGTGAATCCAAGAAATCAAACGTGTTCAGAAAACGCGAAGATATAGAACAGCTGGGATGGTTAATCAATAAAATGAAAAGCCAGCTGCAGCCCAGAAGGGAGTTAAAACTTCTGGGAATACTTCTGGACACAGAAAAAAGTCTGGCATAATTTGTTCTCCCAAAGAATCCATGGCATTGACGAGAGTAGCGAAATTCATAAGAGCTTCTCATTAGATAGAGCAAGACTTCATTAGTCTGTTAATAGTCTTGACATCTGCCATCCAAGTAGTTCCATGGCACAATGTCCTATGTGTCCAGTGTCCCACAGAATTGTAACAGGGACTCAGTCAATATGTTCCAGAAAATGCTTCAGACAAAACTAAGAAAAAAGAACTGAAGTGGTGGGCACAGCGAGTCAACTGACAAAAGATGTGACGTTGGAAGATCACGTGTGGCAAACAATCCCTGTGGATGCAAGTCTATCAGGTTGGTGATGACATTGGAGAACAGCAAGACAGTTCAAGGTCTGTGCTCAAGAGAAGACAGACACCTTCCAATAAATGTGTTGGAAGTGAGAGCCATAGCATGGTGTCTTCAAATATTCAAGGATCTACTGAAACACAAACTGGTCCAAGTTCAGTTGGAGAGTTATATGTAACGCATACATAAAACTAAGGAGGCTCATGCAGTCCAATGTTAAGCAAAGAAGCAGGAAAAAATAGTGAGGGTTTTTTTTTTTTTTTAATCCCACTGATGGGCTAGATTATACATTTATTAAATACAAAGCTATGCTCGGGTATTCTCTCTCCCAACCCAGTAAACATTCCACCTTTAATCCCTATACATTAGGTTTCGCTTTACTCTAGAGGGCCGGTTATAGACTACAAGGAGGACAGTGAGATTGGATGAGACTGATCTGTTGAAGAAATAGAGGCGGATCATATTAAAGATAAACAGACACTGGGGGTCCTAGATTAAAGGATCCTATCCCAGAAAAGTTCTCAAAGCAGCCATAAAACCATGCACCAAGACCTTTCCAGATTGTGTCCAGCTTAGATAAACTGTAATTTATTTATTTGTTTGATTATATGAAGACGGGACATTTTGACTACTAAGGATGGACAGCTACACATTGTTTCTAGTATAACCAACCCGATTACGGCTATGGTAAAACCCATAAGTACCAGTGGCCACGGAAGGGGACATGTACAAAAAGATTAAATATCTTACCGTTATTTCCTCTTCCTTTTTCCTCCATGCCCCCCACCCCCAACGGCGCAACTTCCTTTTAACCTCTACTTGTATCTTTCAGCTATTGCAATGGCTGACTGAAGGAAGAAGGGGAAGTGCGCTTTTAAGTATTTCTAGATCAAAACTCCAGCTTGTGGGAGGGGCATGACCCATAAGTATCAATGGCCTTGGGAGGAACTTTTTGCTTGTTGTATGATATAATTTTTATAATCGTTTTAATGTCCCTTTAAAATCCATTAAGATGGTGTCTTGTCCTGCTTATCCATATGTAAAAAATGAATATTCACAAAGATCCAAAACTTTTAAGTGATCACACTTAAGGGTGCCCATACACAGGCGATTCTTGTCATTGATAACCTTCCATTTTATTGAAAATGAACAGATTGACCTGTTATCCCCTGTATATGGGCCAGCTAGATTGGTGAATTTGAAAATGTTGATGTGCTGGTGATCATATCTCTGCGTGTGTGGCCTCAACACACAGAAGCCTAGCCCAGGGCTTTGAAAATTGAGTTATTACAAACTGTTCTGCACAACCTCACAAGCACACACATAAACAGGCAGTCCAATTGCTGAGAGATCAGATTGCATGGATTTGGAGTGTATGTGTGGTGGTCAAATCTTCAAAATTACCCAGTGCATGGGGCATCTTTTAATCGGAATCTTTTGCATTCCATCTGATTATGTTTTGATATGGTAGCTCTGAGATCGGTGTCCAGGAAAGGGAGTGGTCAGTTTCTGTAATATCACGTGTTTTTATTACATGGTTATGGCCTGAAAAATAAGGTAACAAATGTTTGTTTCTCAGTGCTTTTTTGGGCATGAATACTCCCAAAGCATTTAACTGGGTGCCTAATCTTTATATAGACCAATGTTAATTATGGTAGTCTGAATAGGGACAAACTCTCCTGATTCAAATCAAGTATTTTTACTGGACATATGTGACTTGCTTTTATTCTGCGTTACTGGGCAGTTATGAGAGGAGGAGCTAATATGTAGAATCCTGCAAGAACTATTGAGAGAGAGATGTGAGAAACTCTGTAAATATTAGATTTTGAACAGCTGAATTTAAAAGAAGGCCAGCATCTAAAAACAAACTGAAATTAAATGCACTTAAATACACTGCACTTTAATTCTAGCATCTGTGTGTAAAAAAAAAAAAAAAAAAAAAGTGTGTGGTGTTATTTATATCAACCTATTTCGTTTTTTGTTGTTGGCATAGCTTAAGTTTAAACATTCTTGTGTAACATGTTAACCAAAACACCAGGAGATACAGAGGTTGGGAGGTATTAATACTTTTATTTCTTTGTCGCCCTCTCAAGTGTAGCTCTGTATGCAAATAATAAAGCTCAGTGCAGTAACATATATGCTAATTAACATCTTGAGGACCAGATGCATTGCACAACCCACTGGTCGTCAAGGGGTCTGTCTACGGCACTGAGATAACCACTCAGTTTCTCCAGAAATAAAAGTATCAATATCTGCTAAAATAATAATCTGCTGGTCTTTTGGCCAACGTAACACGCATAAAGTTTTGAACAATGCTTTCAAATATGCAGACAAATTTGAGGAGACAGATCCACTTTAAGGCTGGGTAATTTTATTTTAAAGTTACAGTATTGATTGAGTGTACCAGACAGAGATTGCAGATGTGGAGAGCAGGGGGCCCAAACATACTCCTCTTCTCTGTCTTCTTGATGGGATATTAATAGGTCCTAGCTGGTAGGACCAAAACCATAAAAGACTCCTCCCACCCATCATGGCTTCAGATGTGTTTAGTCCTACTCTGCTGGAGAATGGAGGCAGTCATCCTTCCTTACAATCATGTTTTATATTTTATTGATAGAGGTAAAGTATGATGGAAAGTCACTCATGAGCCCAAATACCTTCAGACAGATGAGGGTCACATGGGGTGATTTAAATAGGTGGCTTGGGAATTTGACTTGGTTTACCTGCTGGCTGTGGGCACTGCGTCGTCTTGGAGTACGATTGCGTCTTTGTTCCACACTGAACCACATTTTGTTAAAGATGGTGTCGGAGGAGGAATTCCTCATTTGACAGCTCTGAACTGGAAATTGAGTGGCATGCGTTCCACTGCTGGAATGAACTCGTATCGACCGATGCCAGGAGCCACTCTATTTAAGGAGACGGACTAGCAGCAGGTAAATAGATGTTTATACATTTTTGAAGCTCACCCTTTTTAAGGCAGCATTGTTCTTTGAGCATGTAAGACCTATGAGTATTATGGCTTCCAAGCCTGCCCAGTCTGAAAAGCGAAACCCTACAGCGTTCTACTCTTAAGGAAGATAAGACTGGTCCAAACTAAAACCTTATGCTGGGTGCGAGGGTAAACTCAGTGACTCAGACTCTGGTAAACTGTGCCCAGAATGCTTCAAGAAAGTTGCAGATGTGCTTTCTTCTGTGTACTCCCCAGCACTATCTTAACAATGGGCTTTATCTTCTGCCTCCAGCTGGTAGGACCGAACAATTTTGTATATAAGGTTACTCCACTCCTTCAGCCTCCGTTATCTTAGCTCCTACTAGCTGGAAGACTTGAGGCGAGTAGCCTTCGTGCCTTTTTATAATAAAAAAGAAATCGCTGGGAAACGGATCATCCGCTTGCAATCAGTCACATTATTCCTTTACTCCTTCCCCCCTTTAGGAGTACTAAAAATTTGCCCATATTGTGCTTTTCTCCATGGCCCTGTAATTTACCTGGCTTCCAGTCCTCGGTAGAGTCCCAGCGTCTTCCCTAGTGTATGCGGTCGCATTGCAATGACGTCCGCAAGCAGCGGCATCATCAGTACGGGCACTTCTGTATTGCGAAGGGGAGAGGAAGTTGCTGCCAGCATGCATTTATCCTCTTCAATTGAGAGTGGCACCCAAAGTGTGCGTTCCAGCGCTGAAACGCAGAAGCTATTTAAAGGGATGACCAGCATGGAGAAGGTAGGAAAAGAGATTTTACTTAATAGAATAAAGTATTGTCTTTTAATTGCTCAGCCCAGTTAGTTAGAATGTCTACCCCAGTAAAGAGTAGTTCTTCTAAAGATCAGGCTGATTCTGGTACCTCTAAGGATAGTGGAGGTTCAGAAATTAAGGTCCCTAAAGCTAAGGTCTGTATGGGCTGTGACAAGAAGAATTTGCCTGTAGATGCTGCAAAATTATGTTTGGAATGTTTAAAGAATGCTGGAGGACAAGAAGTTCCGCAGCAGTTTCAAAACTTCCTAGCCTGGATGTAAAATTTTATGAAGGAAACCTTTGTAACAATGCAAGAAAATGTAAACCCCAGGAAAAGAGCTAGAACAGAGGATCCAGTAGAGGGCACTTCGTCAGCTAAAGATGTAGAAATGGAGGAATCCAGTAGTCAAGAACCTTCTGACTACACATGCAAGGAAGAGGAAGGCAAAATTATTGAAAGGATAGGTGCATGCTCTTTAGATAAAATTGATGGCTATGTCAAGTATATAAGAACGTCACTTGGTATTGAAGAACAAAAATAAATCAATGTTATGGACACAGTCTTTTTGAGGAACCAAAAAAGCACCCCCACTTTCCTCTGTGTCCGTTACACGGCATAGTGGGTAATTGGCTCCGCCTCCCAGCTGGTAGGACCAATCAAGATTTTTATAAATTCTAGCGCAACCTCCCTTTGGTAGTTTTTTGGTCCTACCCAAGCTGGGGGACGGAGGCATTGCCTCTTCCTCTCTCCTACCTCTCCTACATCCGGATAATGTGGCTTGCCTCATCGCGGCCGCATTTTCTTCTTCCTCTGCCCCGCATCGTGCAGGGGCAAGAAGATTCCATCCGGAGACCTCGTGGGGACTGGAAAGCGGCGACGCGCCGGCTGAACCCCCCTCCCTAATAGCTGTTCTGCCCGGCGGGAACCGGAAGCGCCACCAGCAGGAAGGAAGAGAGCTGGCGTGCCTTCCAGCAGTGGAACGCAGGAAGTAACCGGCCGCCCATCCTGCACATGGAACAGAAGAAGCATTTAAAGGAAGGTGCAGACAGAGGTCTCCAGGATGTAAGTAACATATTATATTATATAGATTATACTTATATATATGTTGCAATATTGCTGCAGGATTATCTCTATGCTAGATAGCTTATTTGCCTACATACTACATATAGATTGTTGTGCATTCTATGATGTCTGAAACCAAGGATAAAACAGAAAAGAAAAAACCTGTGGAATCATCTAAAGATGAGAAAACTACCACAAAGTTTAAAACATGTGCTGCATGTGATCAGAAACTACCTACCTCTGAAGTTTCCAAGTTATGCCCTGATTGTTTAAAAAAGGCCTCTGGTTCTGAAGTCCCTGCACAATTTCAGGAATTTTTAAGCTGGATGAAGGCCTCCATGCAGGAGACCTTCACATCTATGCAGGAAGCCACTAGGAAAAGGCCTAGGGTCTCTGACCCAGAGGAAGGTACCTCACGCATTCAAGAATATGAGGATGAAAGTATTGAGCTAGAATCTGCAGGATCCTCCGCAGAAGAAGGCGAAATATTAGAAGAATCTGGTAGTTTCTCCATTGATAAAGTGTATCCACTCGTTAAAGCCATGAGAAAATCCTTGGGCCTTACTGAGGTTCAGAAAGATATCAATGTGATGGATACTGCATTTATTGGGTACAAGAAAACCTGCGCAGTTGTTCCTGTCCATACCTCTATACAAGAGATTATACAGAAAGAATGGAAACAAGGTGACAAAAGAAGTTCTACCTCCAAACGTTTCCAAAGAATGTATCCCTTTGCAGAAGAAGATACAGCCAAGTGGACTACGCCACCTAAAGTTGATGCAGCTATCGCACAGACATCAAGACTAACAACACTGCTCCTAGAGGACGGCAAAACATTGAAGGACTCCATGGATAAAAGAGCGGATACAGCTCTACGCAAGCAATTTACATCTATAGGAGAAAACCTAAAAACTGCTACCGCCATGGCATCTATGTTTCGCTCTATGCGAATATGGATATCAGAGATAGAAGAAAAAATTGAATCTTCAGTGTCAAGATCCAGAATCCTGAAGGAATTGGGTATGATAAAAGAAGCTGTAAATTACTCCTGTGACGCATCTCTTGATAATATTAGACTCCTAGCAAAATCATCCACCTTATCAGTTACGGCCAGGAGAGCCCTATGGATTAGATCTTGGGACGCGGATCCGGCTTCAAAGAATCGTTTAATTTCATTACCTTTCGAGGGCTCAAGATTATTTGGAGAACAACTAGAAGAGATTATCAAGAAATCCTCAGCAGGAAAAAGTCCTTTTTTGCCTCAAGATAAGAGAAACAGAGGATCACCAGCAAGAACCAGCTCTTCTCGGCGGCAGTCCTTTCGAGACGCAAAAAGATACAGACCTGGTAGAGGATATGAGCAACGAAAAAGAGGTGGCTCTCAGCCTTCTAGAGGAAGTAATAGGAAAGACTTCCAAAGGAAGGCCCAATTCCAGCAATGATGCCAGAGGTCCCCTTCCCTCACCTCCAGTAGGGGGCAGACTGGGGGAATTCCATCAGTCCTGGGAGTCACTCCATCCAGACACTTGGACAATGGAAATGGTGAGGGAAGGATATGTCCTCGAATTTCAAACTGCTCCTCCAAATCCAAGATTCAAGACATCTCAAATCAGGAACAAGGGCAAGATCCTCCAGATGACAGGTCCTCCAGTCCCTTCTCCTCAACAAAGTTATAGAAGAAGTACCTGTGAGTCAGAAGTTCCAGGGCTTTTATTCAATTCTTTTCTCTGTTTTAAAGCCTTCTGGGGAACTTAGTCTTATCCTGGACTTAAAGGATCTCAATCAGTTTCTTCGTGTTCAACACTTCAAGATGGAGTCAGTGCTGTCAGCAATAAAGTTGACTCAACCACAAAACTTTCTTTCACGCATAGACCTGAAGGATGCCTTCTACCATGTATTGATCAGACCATCACACCGCAAGTACCTCAGGTTTCACATCCTGAAGACTCATTATCAGTTTCGTGCTCTTCCATTCGGGTTAGCCACTGCTCCACGAATCTTTACCAAACTTCTGGCAGTAGCAATGGCGGAACTAAGAAGCCAGCATCAGCTCAAAGTTGTCCCATACTTAGACGACATTCTGCTGATAAATCCTTCACTTCACACAGCGGTTCAAAACACAGTCATCTGCAAACGAAGGCTTCAAGAATTAGGTTGGTTGATCAACGAAGAAAAGAGCATGCTATACCCATCAAAACAACTTCAGTTCCTGGGTGTTATAATAGACACAGCCCTAAACAAAGTGACCTTATCCTTGGACCGACAGGATCGCATCCTACAGCGGGTAACTACATTCCTCTCCAGAAGGCTCCAGACTGTAAAACTCTTCTCCAAGATCCTTGGTCACCTATCCTCAGCACAACAGATAATACCGTGGGCCAGATCACACACACGTCAGATGCAGTACAACTTCCTTCAGTTTTACCGAAAGGATCCTGCAAACTGGTACAGACGAATCCCAATATTGACTGCTACCAGAAAAGAATTGGCCTGGTGGATTCAGGAAAAGAATCTGACACAAGGTCGTCCGTTAACAGAACCACCCAAACAGATTCTCACCACAGACGCCAGTCGTCAAGGCTGGGGAGGGGTCTGGAACCAGAAGTCAGTTCAGGGTGTTTGGTCAGACCAAGAACAAAAACTTCACATAAACAGCCTGGAACTATTAGCCATCTGGAAATCACTGCTACACTTCCAAAAAGAATTAGCAGGTCAGGCAGTTCTCATAAGGTCAGACAATGTCTCGGCAGTACAATATCTGCAGAATCAAGGAGGAACCAGGAGCATTCAGCTCAATCGCCTAGCAGTGAGGATATTAAGCTGGGCAGAAAAACATCTATTAGCCTTAACAGCCTCACACCTATCAGGTCACCTGAACATCCAAGCCGACTTCCTCAGCAGGAAAAAGTTGCATCCGGGAGAATAGAGCCTGAACAGAAAGGTATTCTTATCCCTGATTCAAACATTAGGATCTCCAACAGTGGATCTCATGGCCACAGCTCAGAACAGACAGTGTCCAAAATACCTTTCCAGGTGGGCAGAAAGGCAATCAGCAGGCCAGGACGCTCTGACCATCCCTTGGACATTTCCACTGGCTTACATTTTTCCACCAATTCCTCTCCTAACAGAGGTAATAAGGAAAGTAAGAATGGACAAAGCAAATGTCATTCTAATAGCTCCAAACTGGCCAAGAAAGATATGGTATGCAGACCTCATACAGATGTCAGTCTGCCCTCCAATTCCTCTGCCGGACATTCCGGATCTACTATGTCAAGGGCCAATAGTACACCCCAATCCGTCCTTCTTCCAACTCAGGGCCTGGAGGCTGAACGGGAATCTTTAGCCCTTCAGGGTCTTTCTGAATCAGTCATCAATACTATACTTCAAGGAAGACGTCCTTCTACTACCAGAATCTATTATAGAGTTTGGACCATCTTCCATCGCTGGTGCATATCCAAAAATCTGAAAAGGCAATCCATCGCTGCTCCTCAGATCCTGGAATTTTTACAAACAGGTTTTCAGAAGGGCCTGAAACCTGCATCATTGAAAGTCCAGCTCTCAGCCCTTTCAGCCATCCTAGCCACTCCATTTGCTGACAACTTTTTAATTAAGAAATATATGACAGCAATATGTAAAATCAAGCCTACCATTCGTGACACGGTCCCCTCATGGGACCTAAACCTGGTTCTACAACAGCTCTCTTCACACCCCTACTTTGAGCCATTGGAGTCTATTTCCATCAAGCATCTCACCTTAAAGACAGTGCTACTTACAGCGGTTACTTCTGCCCGCAGGGTTAGTGAACTTCAGGCCCTTATGGCCACCTCTCCCTGTCTAATATTCCATCAGGATAAAGTAGTTTTAAAACCGAATCCTGCATTCCGCTCCAAAGTTATATCACATTTCCACTTAAACCAGGAGATAGTGCTCCCATCTTTCTGTCCAGATCCAAAGGGAGACCTAGAGAAACGTCTCCATAACCTGGACTTGGTACGCTGTCTTCAGATCTACATTAAGCGTACCCAGCTCATTAGAAAAACAGATTCCCTGTTTGTCCATCATTTTGGGAAATTTAAAGGTTGCGCAGCATCCAAATCTTCAATTTCCAGATGGATAAAGAACTGCATTATCCTATCCTATGAATCAGCAGATAAAGAGCCTCCTTTAAAAATTAAAGCCCATTCGACCAGAGCCATATCCACCTCTTGGGCTCAGAAAGCAGAAGCCTCACCTGAAGAGATTTGTAAAGCTGCAACCTGGTCATCTGTTTCTACATTTGTAAAGCATTACAGATTAGACATCCAAGCATCTGCAGATGCCAGATTCGGCAGGAAGGTGCTGGAAGCAGCTTTAACTACCTAATTAAATCTCTTCAAGAACCCTCCCTATGTTGGGGCACTGCTCTGGTAAGTCCCCACTATGCCGTGTAACGGACACAGAGGAAAAGGAAATTTTACTTACGATAATTATATTTCCTCTGTGTCCTTCCACGGCAACCCTCCCAAGTTATTTATGGTATATTGGTACTGGTATCGTTCCTACCATGTGTATTACACAATTACTTAAAATAAATATTACCTAAGACAAACCATGTTCTCGTTACAGCTTGGACAAAAGTAAAACTACCAAAGGGAGGTTGCGCTAGAATTTATAAAAATCTTGATTGGTCCTACCAGCTGGGAGGCGGAGCCAATTACCCACTATGCCGTGGAAGGACACAGAGGAAATATAATTATCGTAAGTAAAATTTCCTTTTTCCTGTTCATCACTCAATCACAAGTATTGTTCAGGAAGAATGGAAGAAGTCTGACGAGATCCAGTATTATGAAAAGGTTTTCAAGAATGTATCCATTTCAGAAAGATAAGCTATGGTCTACCCCTCCAAAGGTTGATGCGCAGTGTCATTTCTGGCCAAACATACAACCATCCCGCTGGAAGACGGATCAGCCCTCGAGGATCCGATGGAGAGAAGAATGGAAGCAGTTTTAAAGAAGCGGTATGCCTTAATAGGGACCAATATTAAGGTAGTGACAGTCATGGTTTCCATTTCCAGAACCATGAAAATTTGGTTAAATGCTCTGGAAGAGAAGATTGACTCATCAGTTTCAAAATCAAAGCTGTTAAAAGAAGTGGCTATTATTAAAGAGGCAAACGGCTTCCTTTGTGATGCTTTATTAGACTCAGTCAGATTAGCAGCAGAAGCCTCTGCTCTATCAGTATCCTCGAGATGGACTTGCTTCCAAAAACAAATTAATATCCTTACCTTTTAAATAATATCCTTACCTTTTTAAAGGGGAAATGCTGTTTGGTGACTTTGGAGGAAGTGATAAAGATTACAGGAGGACGTAGTGCCTTTCTACCCCGAGGAAGAAGCAGACAGACTCCAGTTAGATCCCCTCATTATAGAACAAGGAATTCCTTTCGAGGTCAAGGGAAATACCAGAGCATACAAGGTGACACCAAAATACAGTCAAACCAGAATACCAGAGGTTCATTTAGAAGAGATTTCCCTAAGAAAACATGTCTCAGGAGCAGGTAGGGGGTCGCCTGCAGTACTTTGTAAGTCACTGGAAGACACAGGACAAATGGGTTCATTATGTCTTGCAGACAGGATACCCGCTGGACTTCAAGAAGACTTCCATGATACAGGAGTTTAAGATGGCCAGGCTCTTCAGAAAGAAGTTCAACTACTACTCAAGAAAAAAGGTTGTGGAACAGGTCCCAAGGGGGCAGAAATATGCTGGGATCTACTCCATATTGTTTGCAGTTCCGAAGTAAACATGTGCATGCAGGATAATCCTAGATTTGAAAGCTCAGAACAGTCTATCATGGTTCCCGTGATTCCTCTGTCACTCTCTGCTGTGGTGCTCTCTCATTGGTGGTGCTTGATTGGCCCACCCAGGGTGTCCCTTCATATACCGGGCCTCTGGCACCTGTCAGGTGCCCTTTCGTGGTGTTCCCGTACCTGTGCATTCGTTGCTGTGGTCCTGCGTTCTTGTGTACCGATTCGGCCCGTCTGACTACTCTTGTTATTCCTGCTCCGTGATTGACCCGGCTTGGCTGCAGAGCTTGTTGCCTCTGTTGCTGAGCCAGTCCGTGAACACTTGCTGAGCTTGTTGCCTCCACTACCGAGCCTGTCCGTTAACACTAGCAGAGCAATCGTGGCCTCCATTTACGGTGCCTCCACCTTAAACCCTTGCAGTCGTTGCACCGTGTGGTGCTATTGGGCATTCCGTTAGCTCTTGCAGTGTGTCCATTTCGGCACCGGTAGGGTGTCTTGGCTCTGGTCTCATTCTGCTCGCAGTGTTGTACCATCATACCGCACCAGTATAGTGCGACTGGCTCAAGTTACATTGGCTTGTGCAGTGTCTTGGACTCCGTTACCGCACCACCTCAGGGGTGCTATAGGCTCCGGTCCTATTTGCCCTTGCAGTGTCACTAATCCGTTACCGCACCTGGGGTGCTGTTGGCTCTGGCTCCAGTCAGCTCTTGCCATACAGTTGGGCATATTACGGAACTTCTGATCTTGTAGTGATTCAGTTCAGTCGCACTGCTAAGCGCTTTCTATCTGCACCACTACCTGGACTGTTTTATATTCACCGGGCATTGGCTAATCACGCCACAACAGAGACTGATAATTTGTATTGGGCATTAACCCTTGTACCTCTATTGATTCCTGTTGCAAGCTATATTGCTCCTAGCCATATTGGGCCTGTATTACATCCTTTATACTTGTCTAGATACATGCTATCACCTATTCTAACCCCTAGGGGGCAGTGTTCCTTGTTTTACCTCAATAAAACTGTTTTATTTTAACCTCTGGTCTGAGTGTCGTAAAAACCGTTACACAGTCATATGATACAGATGCACTTCAAGATAGAATCCATGAACTCGATCATACGATCCATCTGCCCAAAGAACTTCATGGCGAAAATAGATCTCCAGGATGATTGTCACCACATTCCAGTGAGAAATAGATCAAAAATACCTAAGGTTCGCCATAGAAGGGAATCCTTTTCAGTTCAGATGCCTTCCTTTCGGGCTATATCCACTGCCCCAAGAACATTTACAAAGGTGTTAACTGCAGCACTGGAACCTTTTAAGAAGGGAAGGAGTACACACCATTCCATATCTGGACGACCTCCTCATTGTGTCCAAAGAAATGGCAGATTGGCACACAAAAAGAGTGTTAACACATCTGTCAGACCTAGGATGGCTAGTAAACATCGAGAAGAACAAGTTTATCCCAACACAGAATCTGATATTCCTGGGAATAAGACCAGATACAGAAAAATCAATAGCAACTCTATCAGAGGAAAGAGTGCTCAGTGTCATCAGGAGGATGCAAGAGTTCAAAAAGAAGGCCCAAGCTATCATTGGGGTTCTAGGGTTAATGACTTCAGTAATCCAAATAGTCCCCTGGTCAAGATACCACTCGAGCCTTACAAGTATATTTTCTGAAACTGCTTACTACTCAAAGGGACCCCCACCAGAGGATCCTGCTTCCCCCCCAGAATCAGAAAAACCCTTATTTGGTGGACAGAAGGAACAAATATAACAAAAGGAACACCATTAAGGGATCATCATTGGGAATAATTTACACACAAGCAAGTCCGACAGGATGGGGAGGAACCTGGAACGTTCAATACATAAGGAACCAGAGTGGAACAATAAGCCTGTCCCTAAACAAGGAAATATTCTAAATATTCCAATGGGCAGAAGTAAATTTAAAAACTATATCGGCCTCGCACATTGCAGGAATTCAGAACTTAAAAGCAGACTTTTTAAGCAGGGTAAGGATACAACCAGGAGAGTGGTCTCTAAATCGAGATATGTAATCTAATAGTCCAAAAATGTGGAAATCCAGTCATAGACCTTATGGCAGCGAAGGAAAACTCCAAATGCAAGAAGTATTTCTCCAGATGGAAAGAAGACAAAACAGTAGCTCAGGATGCCCTGAAGCAACCCAGGATGTTCTCCTTAGCTTGTCTTTCCTCCCATCCCTTTAAGTGATCAGGAAAATCAAGATGGACAAAGCAGAGGTCATCCTTGTAGCCCCAGATTGGCCGAGGAGATCATGGTACTCTGAGATGGTGAGACTCTCATGTCATAAACCATGGACCCTCCCAAACAGGAAGGATCTTCTGTATCGGGGCTGATGTATCATCAAAATCTGGAATTTTTCCACCTAACAGCCTGGCGGCTGAGTGGCAGTGCCTAAAAGCAAAGGGTTGCTCAGATAGTTATTAAAACCATCATCTCGGGAAGGAAAGCTTCTACCAACAGAATCTATGATAGAATTTAGAAGACCTTCAGGTGTTGGTGTATCAAAAACAAGATTGCGAAGCAAAATATCTCTACAGCTACAGTCCTTGAATTTCTACAGAATGGGTTTGACTTAGGCCTTAGTCTATCATCATTGAAGGTTCAGATATCAGCCCTCTCTGCGGTATTTGTGAAGCACTTGGCAGAAAAAGACCTGATCAAAGATTTATTAGAGCAGTAGAAAAGGCTCTCCCTAGAACTAGGGAATTCGTGCCATCTTGGGATTTAAATTTGGACTTGGACTACCATATATTTAAGCCAATTCAACACATCTATCCAGCATTTGACATGGAAGACAGTATTTCTTACAGCAATCACCTCTGGTAAAAGGGTAAACGAACTTCAGGCCCTATCTTGTCAGAGCCCATACCTGACCATTCACCAGGATAAGGTGGTTTTTAAGATGAAACCTACTTTCAGAGGTAAGTTGGTATCAGATTTTCACCTAAACCAGGAAATTGTCCTTCCCTCTTTTGTAAGAATACTTCAGGAGAAGAAGCTACATTCTCTAGGTAAGTGGAAATATATCTCACTAAATCTGGACAGGTCTAAAAACTTTACATCCTCTGAGTCCTTGTTTATTCACTTCCAAGGGAAAATGGAAAGGGACAGCTACCTCTAAACCATTTAAATATCTAGATGGATAAGGCAATGTATCTTGGCTGCTTAGAAGGAGGGTAACTTAGCTCCTCCCCTAAAGGTCAAAGCTCATTCCACTAGAGCAGTTTATATCTCTTGGGCAATGAAGGCAAGTGCCTCTCCAGCCGAGATCTGCACTTGGACATCGGTGTCTACCTTCATCGGACACTATAAGTTGGATGTGAGCTCCTCAGCAGAAGCCAGTTTTGGACGACAGGTGCTACAAACAGTGATCCCTACATGATCAGGGTAGGATATATTGTTACCTTACCTTTTGCATATATTTTACTTTGTGTATGTGCATATAAGTATTCTTAACAACTAGATCTGGTATCAGCCTGTTATGAACTTTACCCCCTCCATGTGAAATCTTTGTTAAATACCAGTGTTAAGGGGAGTACATAGAAGAGAGGGTGAAATTTACTTACAGATATTTCCTTTTCTTCTGTGTATCTCCGCAGCACACCCACCCTTAATTAATCTGTTCTAACTTCATATATTAGGTCTCAACTTGGCTAATAAGACAACTGAGGCAGAAGGGGTGGAGTAACCTTATATGCAAAATTATTCGGTCCTACCAGCTGGAGGCAGAGGATAAAGCCCATTGTTAAGAGTGTAGTGTGGAGATACACAGAAGAAAAGGAAATATCATCAGTAAGTAAATTTCACCCTTTCCCAGTTCAGGGAGTTTCTGGGATGGATGAAAGCCTCTATGCAAGAAATATTTACTGTTATGCAGGAATCTGCTAAGAGGCCCAGGATCATGTATCCTGAAAAGGGCACATCCTCAATCTACCATGAATAAGTGATAAGTTTGACAGATATAGTCTCTTCCATTTCATAGAATCATCTGTTTCACAGTCAAAGAGAATGCTTTCATCAAGGATGCCATAAACTTTTCTTGTGATGCCTTATTCAATAATAATAAACTCCTCATGAGATCTTCAGCCCTCTCCATCATGGCCAGAAGGGCCCTTTGGATAAAGGCCTGGGAGGAAGAGGTCTCGTCCAAAAATAGGCTGGTGCCTCTTCCCTTTGCAAGCAGTCTGCTCTTTGGGGAAACTGCTTGGGGAGATAATCAAAAAATCATTGGGGGGAGCTTCTTGAAGAAAGAAGAACAAACAAGGGACAATCTTCAAGATCTCTTGTCTCATTCTGAAAAATAATCCTTTAGACAGTCTCTAAGGTAACAACCAGGAAGACAGTTCGAGTAGCGAAAAAGAGGATCATCCCAGGGAGCAAGAGGGGGTCCTAGGAAAGAAATTCCTAGGAAAACCACATTCAGCCAAGGAGTTCTCAGAAATGTTAGGAAACCTGCCTTCCACAACCCAGATCGTTCCTTGGGCAAAATTCCATATGAGTACTGGAGGAGGGGTTGCTTCAAATTCTCTCAGAATCCCTCTCTTGCTTTTATCAAGAAAGGAACTAAAGTGGTGGATGAACAAGGGTCGGAATCTAGAAGACTTCACATGGGAAATCCTGTGAACCAATGCCAATCTCACAGACTCTGGGGCCTGTGGAGGGACAAAATGGTGCAAGACCAGTAGTCTGATTGAGACTGGAATGTGTTTAAAGCAATTTCTAAGCTCAAGGGCAAAGCGGTCTTAGTCTGATCGGACAACACTGCAGTGGTAATGTACATCTCCAGCCAAGTAGGTACAAGG
Organism: Rhinophrynus dorsalis; assembly: GCA_037306005.1. Taxonomy (NCBI): domain Eukaryota; kingdom Metazoa; phylum Chordata; class Amphibia; order Anura; family Rhinophrynidae; genus Rhinophrynus; species Rhinophrynus dorsalis. The sequence goes on along the minus strand of CM074719.1, from coordinate 269,087,379 downwards.
ATTCTGCCTTTGATCTTCCATGTAGCCAATATTCTGTGGTGGGCAGAGCAGGAGGGCTTTCTAAGCTGGGAGATGATTAACCAAGTAGGAGGGGTTAACATGTCAAAAATGGTTTAAAGCTTAATCTTATACAGGGTGTATTGGAGATCAGACTGGATAATTTTATATGGGAATAAGATGGTCGCACGTATATCTGATCTATAGGACGACCCCCCCCCCCCCCCCCCAGGACAAGCAGAGGAGTTAGATCAACTGTTTTTACAGCTTAGTGGCCTGGAGGCTGAACAGAGCTCTTTAATATCTAGCGGAGTCGGGGGGGGGGGGGGTGTCCTAGCACGCAACAGGAATGGCAGTGTTTTGAGCGAGCTGCTGCGGATGACGTGGTGTTTCAGCCTATAAAGTGGTCTATTCTAAGTTATTTGGCCAAGATTCGACACCTGATGATGGCTAACCACAGGGTCAAGAGAGGTCAAGAACATATGCTCAAATATTTGACGCCTAAAGAAAAAAAGCCCATAAACGTTCTGGCCTCCTTGCGGTATTTATCACCGGGGATGGCTTGTCGCCGTGGGCCTGGAGCGTGGCCTGGGACTGGTGGGCGGGGGTGCTGGTTAAAAGAATTAATCTGAATAAACAACGCTCATGACCAAATGTGACATTGCTGTTGTATTGGTTGTAACTGTTCTATATAGTGTTTGGGGTTTTTCGCAGTTGTCTGAATGTTTTTACATGTGGGACTGGCATGGCTCCTGGCTTCTGTTGAGTACGTTGAGAGATAGGGTAGCTATGTCGTTGGTTGGGCTGTTTGAGCGGGCCTTGGGAGATAAAGAAGGTTGTGTGTGACAGGGGAGATGGTTACTTGGTGGGGTAGAACATGACTAACCCACTGCTACTGTGGTGTGACCATTAAGAGGAATCACATAGCAAAAACACACACCAAAAAAAAATTCATGGCCTCTGCTGCGGTTGGGTGGGCGCTAGACTTGTAGGATTACTTACTTTCTCCTTCTGACTGATACCCGGGATGCACAATTTTCCTCCTGTTCTCGTGGGTAGTTTTACATACAGGATGCTAGACCAGAAGTCATGCCAATCTACAGTCTATTATGCTAACCCGTTTCTCTTCCTGAGCTCTGGGTATCTCGCTAGTTTGGGGTTCTCAAAGTGGGTGATGTGTATGGGTGGGTTATACTCCGTTTCCATTACATGTCTTATCACTACTACCCTTTACCCCCCCCCCCCCCCAAGTTCTGACCTATGCATCAGCATTGGTTTAGTCAACTTCACTTGAAGTCCTGCTGTTCTGTTTGGGCTGCTGTGTCCTAGTCCACTGGCTCTTCACTATATAGCCCTCTTATTTACAGTCCTTCCTCTCGCCTTCTCCCTGTGCTCCAGATGTGGCATCTGTTCACTTCTCTAGTTCAGATCCTTTGCAGGATTCGCCTGTGCAGTACCACTCCAGTACTTTGGTGGCTTTATTTTGATCCCCCCCCCCCCGATTTACACCCGCGGGACCTCCTGTTCTGCCACAGCTTTGTACTACTTGTACCTACACCCCCTGACTCATCTGGGTATGAGACCAGTGCTGATGCTTATTTTCACTGTCGTCCAATACAGGTCACTGGTACTCTACGCTGGGAGGCAATCCGCCCCTTTAATAGGCAGGAACAATTATTCAGATGTGTGCAGGGGGCGGAGCCTCCCCTCCTACTTAAGCTGCCTTCAGGCCAGAGCCACTAGATTGATTTGTTCCTGTGTGCTGTGCACACCAGGTGGAGAACATCTATTCATTCAACTTAGTATTTTATTATTTTTATTCAAATACGGAATACCACCATTAGGAGGGTGACCATGGCTGTGAATTGCCCTCTCTAAAGTGGCTAGTGCAGCTTCCAGGGATTTTCTGTGGACCTTATGCCCTGAAGAGGGAACAGCTTGAGTCAAGCAGCTTCCCTGCTGGGGAATTTACCTCTGGTCTATTCCTACTTCATCATGGTCACCTGAAGACAGAAGTCCTGCAGAAAGGTGAGCCACCCCTTGAGTACTGAAGGTCCACTTGTCCCCACAGTGTCCCTTTGATGGGCTTGTATTTGGGAGTTTGCCTTGCACTCCAGCACTCATAGGGTGTTTTTATTTGCATTTCTTATATTTATGCAATTTCTGTGGTATTCTCTGGGTTTTGGAGCATTGGGTATTGTTTTTCTTATGTTTCTCATGTGTTTGATAACTGTTTGGGGCATTTTATGTTTCAGTTGAACTTTATTAAAATTTAGTGTTCTGCGCCTTTAAGCGCGACTTTTCCCGCATAGACGCCATTGCTCCTTTACTCTCTATGAGATTACACAGTGTGGGACATATCTCTGGAACCGCTTGTCACAGTAACTTCAGAGATGGCTCATTTTGTTACTCTGCTCCTGCTCTATCATCCGGTGTCTAATTTCGGGGTGTGGGGAGTTCAGGGGGGCTTCGGGCACTGTTTGGGGTACTTCTGAGAGAAAACTACATTTCCCATGAGCGCCGTTTCGCGCCCGTTTTCTGATTGGTTGACCTGACGGCAGCCATTTTGTGGTGTTATTTCTCAGCGAGTATACTACGCAGGGACCGAGCCTTCTCTCCTCTTAGCAGATTAACCCTTCGCTGGCCAGATAAGTCCGTTTTTAGGCATTTCTGGGGTGAAACTTTAATCTTCCACACTTTTACTGGGTGATATTTGTTAAGTGGTGTATATTGACGCTGTGAGCATGTCTACTCCACTGGAGCTAGGGGCTAGACCCAAGACTAAGGAGGCTGGGGTGTCTGTTCCCCCCATTGCGCTTTGCTCCTCTTGTCACTCTGGGCTGCCTAGAGATTGTTCTGGTAGTTTATGCCCTGAATGCACTGATTGTCATGATAGCAACCCTGGGCTTCCCAGCCATGCTATTGAGCCAACTTGGGTGAGGGAGTTTAAAGCTGCCACTAGGGATCTCAGATCCACTCTCCAACTCTTTCCCTCTCAGGTACAGGGGGCTCTCCAGGTTTGGCAGACCCCCTCTACAATCAGGACCTCCCTTCCTAAGCCACAGGGGGCTCCTGATGTGTCTGATACTTCTGAAGAAGAACTATTGCAGGATTCTGATGCTGAGGAAGGCACTGTTATTGAATCTAACAGGTCCATTGGGGACCCTTATGAATGTGACCCTGAGGTTTCTGCTGAGGGTTTGATTAGAGCTGTGTTAACTACGCTCAACCTTCCTCTGACTCAGGAATCTACTCATGATCCAACTGACGTTTTCCAAAAACCATCTAAAGCGGTTGTATGTTTTCCAACTAACCCTACTCTTGCCCGACTAGTCTCTGAGGCGTGGAAGAATCCTGATAAGTCCTCTTCTGTGTCCAAAAAGTTTGCTAAACTGTACCCATTTCCTGAGACTGAACTGGCAAAATGGGTTCATCCTCCTAAAGTGGGTGCTCCTGTTTCCAGGCTGTCCAAATCTACTGCTTTAGCTGTCTCTGATGCCTCTGCCCTGCAGGATTGGACGGACAAAAAGCTAGAACTTTCTCTTAAGTCTATTTTTGCCTCCATTGGCACTGCCATGCATCCAACCTTTGCAGTGGCGTGGGTTAATAGAGGTATTGCGGCCTGGACCGAACGACTGACTGAAGCGGTCCGCCAGGATGCACCGGTATCTGAGCAGTTGCAGCTCCTTGCTAATATTACTGAGGCACAGAATTATGTTGCTGATGCTGCCTTTGATGCTGTGCGCATGATGGCGAGGGCCTCCACTTCTTCTGTGGTGGCTAGACGTGCCCTTTGGCTGAAAATTTGGTCTGCTGATACAGCCTCTAAGAAAGCCTTTCTTTCTTCTGTGTATTCCGCTGCACATAGAAACAATGGGCTTTATCTCCCGCCTCCAGCTGGTAGGACCGATTAAAATTTGAATAAAAGCTCACTCCACCCCTTCCGCCTCAGTTTTAAACTTAGAATTATTCCTAAGTGACTGACTATGTCTTCCTCAGCCAAGGGTAGGTGGCCACAGCACTGGCATCAGTCTCTAGAACCATGAGGATCTGGTTAAACTCCTTAGAGGAGAAAATAGATTCTTCAGTGTCTAGATCTAAACTGTTAAAAGAGGTAGCCATCATAAAGGAGGCGAACAGTTTCATATGTGATGCATCATTAGACTCTGTAAGATTGGCAGCAAAAACATCTGCTATGTCAGTTTCATCTAGAAGAGCTCTCTGGTTGAAATCATGGGAGCGGATGTTCCATCTAAGAACAAGCTGATCTCCCTGCCATTTAAAGGAGAAATGTTGTTTGGAGACCAGCTAGAGGAGATTGTAAAGAAACTTACAGGGGGTCGTAGCGCATTTCTACCCCAAGGGAAGAGATCTAGATCATCCCCAGTTAGAACTACTCAGTACAGATCAAAGAATTACTCCTTTCGTAACCAAGGGAAGTATCAGCAAAAGAAGAATGATAACAGAAGAACACAGTCCACACAGAATTTTAGGGGATCATTCCGCAAGGATTTCTCCAAGAAAGCACAATTTAAGAGAGAATTCTGAAGATCAGCGAGTTCTGTTTCCAGAACAGGTGGGGGGTCGCCTGAAAGAATTCAAGGATCATTGGATATCTCAAGACAGATGGATTCAGAGAATTTTGGAAACAGGATATTCGCTGGAATTCAAGAGAACCCCAAAAATATGTATTTTCAAGAAATCAAAAACACCAAAGAATCCTCAGAAGGCAGAGCTTTTCAAGAAAGAGGTTCAGCAATTGATACAGAAAGCTGTGGTGGAACAAGTCCCTGTGGTTCAGAAATGCTCTGGAATATACTCAATCTTGTTTGCGGTTCCAAAGACTTCAACATCATGCAGAATAATTCTGGACTTGAAGTGGCTCAACAATCACATGGAACAGAGACATTTCAAGATGGAGTCAGTGAATACGGTGATAAGATCAATTTGTCCCAAGGATTTCCTTACGAAAATAGATCTTCAGGATGCATATTATCACATTCCAGTAAGAAAACAGGACAGGAAATACCTCAGGTTCGCAATAAGGAAAGATCACTTTCAATTCAGATGCCTACCATTTGGGTTGACCACGGCTCCAAGAATATTCACAAAGGTATTGGCCACAGCATTAGAATCATTAAGAAAAGAGGGGATTCACATCATACCATATCTAGACGATCTCCTGATTATCGCAAAGTCAGAACAAAAAGCAAAGAAACATACTCAAAGAGTAAGAAACCACTTGCTGAACCTAGGCTGGTTGATAAATATACAAAAGAGCCAAATGCAGCCAACCCAGAAGTTAACATTTCTAGGATTAGAAATAGATACAGGAAATGCGGTAGTAACTCTATCAGAAGAGAGAATTCAAAACATAATAAGAAGGATTTTGGAATTCCTAAAGAAGGACAGGCAGACAGCACATTCAATCATGGAATGTCTGGGAGCCATGACATCAGCCATTCAGGTGGTACCTTGGTCAAGGTTTCATTTAAGGATTCTGCAAATACATTTTCTGAGACATTGGAACCATCAACAGGATCCTTACAAAATAATTTCCCTTCCTGTAGAAGTAAGAAGAAGTCTGCTTTGGTGGACAAAGAGAAAACATCTAAGAAGAGGCACGACAATAATGGGTCATCAGTGGGAAATAATATATACAGATGCAAGTTCGACAGGTTGGGGAGGCATCTGGGAATCAAGAACAATACAAGGAAAATGGCAACAAAAAGAATTAAGTTTGCACATAAACAGACTGGAGATAAGAGCAGTAAGATATACTCTACTCCACTTTCAGAAGTTTCTACACAACAAGGCAGTGCACATAAGATCAGACAATATGACAACAGTCCAATACTTAAAGAATCAAGGAGGAACAAGAAGCATCTCCTTAAACAAAGAAGTCCAGTTAATATTCAGATGGGCAGAAAGAAAATTAAAGGCCTTATCAGCCTCGCACATTTCAGGAACACTAAACAAAGAAGCGGACTACTTGAGCCGGGTAAAGGTAGAACCGGGAGAATGGTCTCTGAATCAGGAGGTATACCATCAGATCACAGCCAGATGGGGAACGCCAGTGATAGACTTGATGGCAACACCCCAGAATACGAAGTGCAACCTCTTCTTTTCCAGGTGGAACAACAAGGCGGCAGTGGCACAGGATGCCTTGAAACAATCCTGGACATTCTCCCTGGCTTATATCTTTCCTCCAACTCCTTTAATAAGGGAAGTCCTAAGGAAAATAAGGAAAGACAGGACAGAAATTATATTGATAGCTCCAGACTGGCCCAAGAGGACTTGGTACTCAGAACTGATAAACCTCTCCTGCCAGAAACCTTGGCCTCTCCCAGAGAGGAAAGATCTGCTGACACAGGGACCTCTATTGCACCAAAATCCGAATTTTTTCCACCTGACAGCTTGGAGGTTGAGCGGCAGCATTTAAGAGCTAGAGGTTGCTCAGAGAAAGTGGCAAACACCATTATTTCAAGTAGAAAGGCTTCCACTAATAGGATTTATGATAAGATATGGAAGACCTTTAGAATCTGGTGCATAAAGAACAAGATAGAAAAAAAATAAGGTATCCACTGCTTCTGTTTTGGACTTTCTACAAAAAGGGTTTGACCTAGGGCTTAGTCCAGCATCCCTAAAGGTACAAGTCTCAGCATTGTCAGCAGTGTTCGCTAAGCACTGGGCAGAAAAGGACTTGGTTAAAAGATTCATCAGAGCAGTAGAAAAAGCTCGTCCTACAATAAGAGAAATAGTACCTGCATGGGATCTTAATATAGTATTAAATCAGCTTATAGACTCTCCCTTGTTTGAGCCCATCAATCAAATTTCTATAAGACATCTAACATGGAAGACGGTATTTCTAACTGCTATTACCTCAACTAAGAGGATTAATGAATTACAAGCATTATCTTGTAAAGATCCTTATTTGACATTCCATCAGGACAAGGTGGTCTTAAGGATGAAGCCAAACTTTAGAGGTAAAGTAGTTTCAGAGTTCCATCTAGATCAGGAAATTGTTCTTCCCTCCTTCTGCAGGAATCCTGTAGGAGAAAAGGAGATTAGACTTCATTCATTAGATTTGGTTAGATGTATTTCCACATATCTGGACAGGACAAACGTATTTAGGAATTCAGATTCTCTGTTTATTCAATTCCAAGGGAAAAGAAAGGGGTCTACAGCTTCTAAATCATCCATCGCAAGATGGATTAGACAAAGCATTATGGCTGCATATAAGGAAGGCAAGTTAGTTCCTCCTATTAAGGTTAAGGCTCACTCTACTCGAGCTGTATCAACCTCCTGGGCACTGAAAGCAAGTGCCTCTCCTGCTGAAATATGCAAAGCAGCCACCTGGAAATCTATGTCTACATTTATCAAGCATTATAATTTGGACGTAAGCTCATCAGCAGAGGCCAAATTTGGAAGACAGGTTTTGCAGGCGGTGATCCCTTCCTGAACATGGTAGGAAATATCCTTATTATTATTATTATTTATTTGTAATAATATGCACGTCTCTGTACAAGTATATGAATATATTTGGATATGTAGGCATGAGTAATTGTTCGTGGATATAGATATGTATATGCGTATATGATGGGTATATATGTATATATGTAAAAATATATGTATACGTATGTATGTTTATAGGTATACTAATGGCATAGGTGATATTGTATCCTCCCTCCCAACAAAGGCTTTGGGAGATCCCATTGTTTCTATGTGCAGCAGAATACACAGAAGAAAGGATGAAATTTACTTACCGATATTTCCTTTTCTTCTGTGTATCTCCGCACACCCACCCTTTTAATAACCTTTTTTGATTAAATTTCTAGACGATACAGCTTGGCTAAAACAAGATAACTGAGGCGGAAGGGGTGGAGTGAGCTTTTATTCAAATTTTAATCGGTCCTACCAGCTGGAGGCGGGAGATAAAGCCCATTGTTTCTATGTGCAGCGGAGATACACAGAAGAAAAGGAAATATCGGTAAGTAAATTTCATCCTTTCCTTGCCCTTTCAGGGGAACTTGCTATTTGGTTCTGAACTCAGAGATGATCAGTGAGGCTACTGGCGGTAAAAGTACTCTTCTACCTTCAGTCTTCAAGAAAAAGTTTCCAGCCAAACGCAACCGGTCCTTTCGTTCCTTTCAGACTGAGACACGCTCCACGTCCCTCCTCCAAGCCCAAACAGTCCTGGAAGCCCAAAGTTGCCCCCAAGGCCAAGACCTCCAAGACTGCTTCGGCATGACTCACCGAACCCGGGTCCGCATCCGGCAGTAGGTGGACGTCTCCACATCTTTCGCCGGATTTGGGAGGAGTCTGTGACGGACCCATGGGTTCTTCAGCTGGTGTCAGAGGGATACAGGATCCCTTTCTCCTCCCTTCCTCCTTTTCGGTTCCATTTTACTCGTCCTTCTCAGGAACCCACAAAAAGGCGTCTGTTCAACGATGCTATTCAGGATCTTTTGAACAAAGAGGTCCTGGAATTGGTTCCTCCAGAGGACACAGGTTCAGGATTCTATTCCAACCTGTTCGTAGTGGCCAAAAAGGACGGAGGTGCTCGTCCTATCTTGGATCTAAAGGATCTAAATTCCTTTGTTGTGAGTTCCCACTTCTGCCAGGAATCTCTGCGCTCTGTGATTGCCGCAATGTCTCCAGGGGAGTTCCTTGCCTCCCTGGACCTTCAGGATGCATATCTTCACATCCCTATTCATCCAGAGAGCAGACGTTATCTCAGGATTGCCTGCCACAGGGGACATTTTCCGTTTTCAGCTCTTCCCGTTGGACTGACTTCAGCCCCTCTGGTTCTTCAGAGTGTATTGGGATCTTTGATAGCTGTGCTTCATCGGAAAGGTGTCAGTGACCCCCTACATGGACGATCTCCTCCTGAAAGCCTCCTCAGCGGAGCTTCTCCACCAGCAGATGCAGCTGTGTATACACACTCTGAACAGTCACGGCTGGATTTTGAATCTGGACAAGTCAGACTTGGTCCCATCTCAAAGACTCCTGTTCCTGGGTCTCCTGTTCGACACTCGGCAATGCATGGTGTTTCTGCCAGAGGAAGTGGCTCATCAGATAGCCGCCCGAGTAGCCGGGATCCTGGAACTGGACAGGGTTCCAGTACCGAAGTTGACTTCTCTGGTGGGGAAGTTCATTTCCACAATCGAAGCTGTGCCCTTTGCCATGGCTCACACCAGGGAACTTCAGAGGTTTGTGATCCAGACGTGCAAGAATCATCCAGATCATCAGCATCTGTCAGTCCCTCTGCCTCCTCATGTCGAATCGAGTCTACATTGGTGGTTGGATCTCTCCCATCTCCTGAAAGGGAGATCCTTTCGAGTTCCCTATTGGACCACGATCACAACGGATGCCAGCCTCCGGGGATGGGGGGCAGTGCTGGGTCGGTTCAGTGCCCAGGGGAAATGGGGACTGGAGGAATCTCTTCTTCCCATCAATGTTCTGGAACTGCGTGCCATACGGCTTGCCCTGAGGCACTGGGAATCTCAGCTGGAAGGTTGCCCTGTCAGAGTGGAGTCCGACAACGCCACCGCAGTGGCCTACATCAACAGGCAAGGCGGCACAAGAAGTTTCACCGCCTGGTTGGAGGTCAAGGATATTTTATCCTGGGCAGAGGATCACGTGCCTGTCATTTCAGCGGTTCACATTCCAGGCGTAGACAACGTCATGGCAGACTTCCTCAGTCGTCACACAGTCGACAGCGGAGAGTGGGCGCTTCATCCAGAGGTGTTTCACCTAATCACCCAGAGATGGGGAGTACCTGCAGTGGACCTGATGGCTACCAGACACAACAGGAAGGTGCCGGCGTTTTGCTCCGGGTGGAGGGACCCTCTTGCTCTAGCAGTGGATGCCTTGTCAATCCCTTGGGATTTTCCTCTGGCCTACATCTTCCCTCCTCTTCCTCTATTGCTCAGAGTCATCCAGAAGTTGAAGCTGGAGCGTTGTCCTGTCATCCTGATCGCTCCAAATTGGCCTCGCCAGTCCTGGTATCCGGAGTTGATGGCCATGTCAGTGGCAGAACCGTTTCCACTTCCTGCCCGTCCGGATCTACTTCTTCAAGGATATCTGTGGAAGGAGGATGTTCAGCATCTCCATTTAATGGCCTGGCGGTTGAATCCTCAATTCTAGAGAAGAAAGGGTTTTCTCCTTCTGTGGTGTCGACGATTCTTAGTGCTCGCAAGCCTGTGTCCTCCAAGATTTATCATCGTATCTGGGCCACCTTTGTGGCTTGGTGTAATGATTGGAAGGTGTCTCTAGATTTTCATCTTCCCACTGTCCTGGCTTTTCTGCAGGATGGTGTTGAGAAAGGGCTCAGTCTGAGTTCCCTCAAAGTTTGTCTGTATTTTTCCAGGAACGGATTGCTATCCTTCCTGATGTTAAGGTTTTCTTCCAGGGCGTGACTCCTGTTCGGCCTGCCTTCAAGAGTCCTACTCCCCAGTGGGACCTCAATTTGGTGCTGGGAGTTCTCCAGCGACCCCTGTTTGAATCCTTGGCTTCCATTCCATTACGTCTCTTGACTTGGAAGATGGCCTTCCTCTTGGCTATTGTTTCTGTTCGCCGGGTGGCAGAGTTACAAGCGCTGTCTTGTAAACCTCCTTACCTGGTGTTCCACAAGGATAAGGCTGTGCTTCGCACTACCAAGGAATTCTTGCCCAAGGTTGTGTCCGAGTTTCACATCAATCAGGAGATTGTGGTTCCCTCTTTCTGCCCTAACCCTTCATCTGACAAGGAACGAGATCTCCATTTGTTGGATGTGGTGTGTTGTCTCAAGTTTTATGTTCATCGCACTGAGTCTTTCAGGAAGTCTGACGCTCTATTCGTCATTCCTGAGGGGCCTAGGGCAGGGAGACCGGCTTCCAAAGTTACCATTGCCTCTTGGATTAAGGCTACTATCCGTGAAGCCTATAAGTTGCGGAATAAGCACGTTCCCTTCCGGGTGACTGCCCATTCCACCAGATCTATTGGGGCCTCTTGGGCCTACAAGAATCAGGCTTCCGCTGCTCAACTGTGCAGAGCGGCCACTTGGTCCTCTGTGCACACTTTTTCTAAGCACTACCGAGTTGATGTGCTGGCCTCGGCTGATGCCAGTTTTGGAAGGAAGGTCCTGGAGGCAGTTTTGCCTGTGTAGGACTTCTGCTCTGTGATTCTTAGTGCTTCCTTACTGTTGAGCCCTGTTGGCTCTAGTTCAGTGTGCTGTGTTAGTTCAGGGGTTGTTTTCCCTGGTTGGTGTCCGTTGACACTTCTATTTCTTGGCTATGTGATTAACTGGTTCATAGCAGTTCTAGTGACTTGGGCCTTGCGCCTGGTCCTTGACTTACTTCCCGCCTCTGGGTCAGCTCAATGTTTGTACATCCCAGAGTACCAGTAACCTGTATTGGACGACAGTGAAAATAGGATTTTAGTCTTACCTGTTAAATCCTTTTCACTTAGTCCATACAGGTCACTGGTCTCCCACCCTGTCAAGGGACCATGCTTGGCTCTCCTGTGGCATTTAGTGGGAGACCTTCGGGGCATGCTCACAGGAGTCTTCCTTCTTGCTTATCTCTAGTCAGTTTTAGTGTCTCAAATCAATCTAGTGGCTCTGGCCTGAAGACAGCTTGAATAATTGTTCCTGCCTATTAAAGGGGCGGATCGCCTCCCAGAGTAGAGTACCAGTGACCTGTATGGACTAAGTGAAAAGGATTTAACAGGTAAGACTAAAATCCTATTTTCAATTCTACTTGTTTGATGTTACTTGCACTGTTGTTTGTCTGCTCCTTGGAGCGAGATTTACCTCTCTCCTTATTTTTAGTTTTTTGTCTTATCTGTGATTCTCACTCTGTCTCTCATTTCTCCTTGTGTCCCTCCCTTCCTCTCCATTTTCCCCTCTCCCTTCTGGGTGGACCCTGTGTGTGATCTCATGCTGATGGTGTCCTTGCTTCCTTTGGTTCCACAGACGCATGGTGCCACTATATGGTCTGTCTTGCATGTGGCTCCCGGCTTGGTATTTTCATGTCTGATATTCAAGGTTCCCCTGACTTTTCTAATAAGCTAAATCTGCTGCTCCCCCATGAGTCTTAAGATACTATCAATGAATGTGAAGGGTCTTAAATACCCCGCATAAACGGAGATTACTGTTCCAAGAGGTGGCTAGATATAAATCTCATATCCTTTGTATCCAGAAGACTCTCCTTCAGTCTTAACTAAGCAGTCTTCTACGGTCTTTCATTCCACTGTGAGTTCTAAGAGGGCGGGGGTTTCCTTCTGGCTCCATAATTCGCTGGCTTCTACTATACAACGTGTTAAAAATCCGAATGGCAGATACCTCCTGTTAGTTCTGTCGATCAACTGCATCACTTACTCTTTATTTCATGTTTATGCCTCGAACTCTTCTCATTTACTGAGGAGCGCCCTTAACAGGGTGGGTCCCTTTGTTCATGGTCTATTGCTGGTCTGTGGAGATCTTAATGTGGTGTCTGATCCTTCTGTAGACACTTCATCTGGTCACTCTGGCTCTTACCATAGGACCTTGCTGGTTCAGAGCGACATAGTCAAACAGACCTTGCAGGAGTGGAGGTTGTATGATGCCTGGAGGGTCTTGAACCTGTCGGGAGGGATTATACCTTCTGTTTGGCAGTATACTCATCATACTCTAGAATGGACTACTTTTTTGTGGACAAAACATTGCAGAGGGTAAGGAAGTGCGACATCAGTACTATCAATGGTCTGATCATGCCCCGTCATTCTTGGAAGTGTCTAAATCTTTCAACCTGATGGCTTCAGGTCATTGGAGAATTAACGAACACTTATTATCCCAGACTTCTACCAAACTTTTGGTGGAGAAATGGCTTTCTGAATGCTTTGAGTTTAACGCTGTGCCTGACATGTCCCCGGCTATATTATGGGAAGCTCACAAGGCTGTCTTGCGGGGCTGCTTTATTGCACATGCATCGAGAAAAAAGGAGAGTAGAAATTATCTTAGCTGTCAAGGTACTTATCCTCCTTGGAAGACCTTAATAAATGTGTCACTAAACAGCGCCTCTGGCAAATTGCAGGGCTTACAAGTGAGATCTCAGATATTCAACTTTTCCTCTGTGTCCGTTACACGACATAGTGGGCAATTGGCTCCGCCTCCCAGCTGGTAGGACCAATCAAGATTTTATAAATTCTTAGAGAAACCTCCCTCTGGTAGTTTTTTGGTCCTACCCAAGCTGGGGGACGGAGGCATTGCCTCTTCCTCTCTCCTACCTTCTCAACAAACAACCGGATAATGTGGCTTGCCTGATCGCGGCCGCATTTCTTCTTCCTCTGCCCCGCATCGTGCAAGGGCAAGAAGACTGCATCCGGAGACCTCGCGGGGACTGGAAAGCGGCGACGCGCCGGCTGAACTCCCCCTCCCTAATTGCTGCTCTGCCCGGCAGGAACCGGAAGCGCCACTAGCAGGAAGGAAGTCAGAGAGCTGGCGTGCGTTCCAGCAGTGGAACGCAGGAAGACACCGGCCGCCCATTCTACAGATGGAGCAAGAAGTGTTTAAAAGAAGGTGCAGACAGAGGTCTCCAGGATGTAAGTAACATATTGTATTATATAGTTATGCATATGTTGCTATATTGCTGCAGGATTATCTCTCTGCTAGACAACTTATTTGCCTAATACTGCATATATAGATTATAGTGCATACTATTATGTCTGAAACCAAGGACAAAACAGAAAAGAAAAAACCTGTGGAATCATCTAAAGAAGAAAAAGCTGCCACAAAGTTTAAACCATGTGCTGCATGTGATCAGAAACTACCTGCATCTGAAGCTTCCAAATTATGCCCTGATTGTTTAAAAAAGGCCTCTGGTTCTGAGGTCCCTGCACAATTTCAGGAATTTTTAAGTTGGATGAAGGCCTCCATGCAGGAGACCTTCACTTCTATGCAGGAAGCCACTAGGAAAAGACCTAGGGTCTCTGACCCAGAGGAAGGTACATCACGCATTCAAGAATATGAGGATGAAAGTATTGAGCTAGAATCTGCAGGTTCCTCCGCAGAAGAAGGCGAAATATTAGAGGAATCTGGTAATTTCTCCATTGATAAAGTGGATCCACTTGTTAAAGCTATGAGAAAATCCTTGGGCCTCACTGAAGTTCAGAAGGATCTCAATGTGATGGATACTGCATTCATTGGGTACAAGAAAACCTGTGCCGTCGTTCCTGTCCATACCTCTATACAAGAGATTATACAGAAGGAATGGAAACATGGTGACAAAAGATGTTCTACCTCTAAACGTTTCCAAAGAATGTATCCCTTTGCAGAAGAAGATACAGCTAAGTGGACTACGCCACCTAAAGTGGATGCAGCTATCGCACAGACATCAAGACGAACAACATTGCTCCTGGAGGACGGCACAACGTTGAAGGACTCCATGGATAAAAGAGCGGATACAGCTCTACGTAAGCAGTTTACATCTATAGGAGAAAACCTAAAAACAGGTACTACCATGGCATCTATCTTTCGCTCCATGCAAATATGGTTATCAGAGATAGAAGAGAAACTTGAATCTTCAGTATCAAGATCAAGAATCCTGAAGGAATTGGGTATGATAAAAGAAGCTGTCAATTACTCCTGTGACGCATCTCTTGATAATATTAGACTCCTGGCAAAATCATCCACCTTATCAGTTACGGCTAGGAGAGCCCTATGGATTAGATCTTGGGACGCGGATCCGGCTTCCAAGAATCGTTTAATTTCATTACCATTCGAGGGCTCAAGATTGTTTGGAGAACAACTAGAGGAGATTATCAAGAAATCCTCAGCAGGAAAAAGTCCTTTTCTGCCTCAAGACAAGCGAAACAGAGGATCACCAGCAAGAACCAGCTCTTCTCGGCGGCAGTCCTTTCGAGACGCAAAGAGATACAGACCTGGTAGAGGATATGAACAACGAAAAAGAGGTGGCTCTCAGCCTTCTAGAGGAAGTAATAGGAAAGACTTCCAAAGGAAGGCCCAATTCCAGCAATGATGCCAGGGGTCCTCTTCCCTCACCTCCAGTAGGGGGCAGGCTGGGGGAATTCCATCAGTCCTGGGAGTCACTCCATCCAGACACTTGGACAATGGAAATTGTGAGGGAAGGATATGTCCTCGAATTTCAGACTGCTCCTCCAATTCCAAGATTCAAGACATCTCAGATCAGGAACAAGGGCAAGATCCTCCAGATGAGACAGGTCCTCCAGTCCCTTCTTCTCAACAAAGTTATAGAAGAAGTCCCTGCGAGTCAGAAGTTCCAGGGCTTTTATTAAATTCTTTTCTCTGTTTTAAAGCCTTCTGGGGAACTTCGTCTTATCCTGGACCTAAAGGATCTCAATCAGTTTCTTCGTGTTCAACACTTCAAGATGGAGTCAGTTCTGTCGGCAATAAAAATGACTCAACCACAGAACTTTGTCACGCATAGACCTGAAGGATGCCTTCTACCATGTATTGATCAGACCATCACACCGCAAGTACCTCAGGTTTCACATCTTGAAGACTCATTATCAGTTTCGTGCCCTTCCATTCGGGCTAGCCACTGCTCCACGAATCTTTACCAAACTTCTGGCAGTGGTAAAGGCCGAACTAAGAAGCCAGCATCAGCTCAGAGTTGTCCCATACTTAGACGACATTCTGCTGATAAGTCCTTCACTTCACACAGCAGTTCAAAACACAGTCATCTGCAAACGAAGGCTTCAAGAATTAGGTTGGTTGATCAACGAAGAAAAGAGCATGCTGTACCCATCAAAACAACTTCAATTTCTAGGTGTTATAATAGACGCAGCTCTCAACAAAGTGACCTTATCCTTGGACCGACAGGATCGAATCCTGCAGAAAGTAACTGCCTTCCTCTCCAGACGGCTCCAGACTGTAAAGCTCTTCTCCAAGATCCTCGGTCACCTATCCTCAGCACAACAAATAGTACCATGGGCCAGATCACATACCCGTCAGATGCAGTACAACTTCCTTCAGTTTTACCGAAAGGAGCCTGCAAACCTGTACAAACGAATTCCGATATTGACTGCCACCAGAAAAGAATTAGCCTGGTGGATTCAGAAAAAGAATCTGACACAAGGTCGTCCGTTAACAGAACCACCCAAACAGATTCTCACTACCGACGCCAGTCGTCAAGGCTGGGGAGGGATCTGGAACCAGAAGTCAGTTCAGGGTGTTTGGTCAAACCAAGAACAAAAGCTTCACATAAACAGCCTGGAGCTATTAGCCATCTGGAAATCACTGCTACACTTCCAAAAAGAATTAGCAGGTCAGGCACTTCTCATAAGGTCAGACAATGTCTCGGCAGTACAATACCTACAGAATCAAGGAGGAACCAGGAGCATTCAACTCAATCGCCTAGCAGTAAGGATATTGTGCTGGGCAGAAAAACATCTGTTAGCTTTAACAGCCTCACACCTATCAGGTCATCTGAACATCCAAGCCGACTTCCTCAGCAGAAAGAAATTGCATCCGGGAGAATGGAGCCTGAACAGAAAGGTATTCTTATCCTTGATTCAAACATTGGGATCTCCAACAGTGGATCTCATGGCCACAGCTCAGAACAGGCAGTGTCCAATATACGTTTCCAGGTGGGCAGAAAAGCAATCAGCAGGCCAGGACGCTCTGACCATCCCTTGGACATTTCCACTGGCCTACATATTTCCACCAATTCCTCTCCTAACAGAGGTAATAAGGAAAGTAAGAATGGACAAAGCAAGTGTCATTCTAATAGCTCCAAACTGGCCAAGAAAAATATGGTATGCAGACCTCATACAGATGTCAGTCTGCCCTCCAATTCCTCTGCCGGACATTCCGGATCTACTATGTCAAGGGCCAATAGTACACCCCAATCCGTCCTTCTTCCAACTCAGGGCCTGGAGGCTGAACGGGAATCTTTAGCCCTTCAGGGTCTTTCTGAATCTGTCATCAATACTATACTTCAAGGAAGACGTCCTTCTACTACCAAAATCTATTATAGAATTTGGACCACCTTCCATCGCTGGTGCATATCCAGAAATCTGAAAAGGCAATCTATAGCTGCTCCTCAGATCCTGGAATTCTTACAATCAGGCTTTCAGAAGGGCCTAAAACCTGCATCATTGAAAGTCCAGCTCTCAGCCCTTTCAGCCATCCTAGCCACTCCATATGCTGACAACTTTTTAATTAAGAAATATATGACAGCGATATGTAAGATCAAGCCTACCATTCGCGACACTGTTCCCTCATGGGACCTAAACCTGGTTCTACAACAGCTCTCTTCACACCCCTACTTTGAGCCATTGGAGTCTATTTCCATGAGGCATCTCACCTTAAAAACAGTGCTACTTACAGCAGTTACTTCTGCTCGCAGGGTTAGTGAACTTCAGGTCCTTATGGCCATTTCTCCCTGTCTAATATTCCATCAGGATAAAGTAGTTTTAAAACCGAATCCTGCATTCCGCTCAAAAGTTATCACATTTCCACTTAAACCAGGAAATAGTGCTCCCATCTTTCTGCCCAGATCCAAATGGAGATCTAGAGAAACGTCTCCATAATCTTGACTTAGTACGCTGTCTTCAGATCTACATTAAGCGTACCCAGCTCATTAGAAAAACAGATTCCCTGTTTGTCCATCATTTTGGGAAATTTAAAGGTTGCGCAGCATCCAAATCCTCAATTTCCAGATGGATAAAGAACTGCATTATCCTAGCCTATGAATCAGCAGATAAAGAACCTCCTTTAAAAATAAAAGCCCATTCGACCAGAACCATATCTACCTCTTGGGCTCAGAAAGCAGAAGCCTCACCTGAAGAGATTTGTAAAGCTGCAACCTGGTCATCTGTTTCTACATTTGTAAAGCATTACAGATTAGACATCCAAGCATCTGCAGATGCCAGATTCGGCAGGAAGGTGCTGGAAGCAGCTTTAGCTACCTAATTACATCTCTTCAGGAACCCTCCCTATGTTTGGGGCACTGCTCTGGTAAGTCCCCACTATGCCGTGTAACGGACACAGAGGAAAAGGGAAAATTTACTTACCGATATTTATATTTCCTCTGTGTCCTTCCACGGCAACCCTCCCAATTTATTATTGTATATTGGTACGAGCAGGGCTCAAAATTTCCACTAGCCAATGGCGAGTGAAAATGTAGCCCTGGCGAGTAGAAATTCAGCCCTGGTGGGTATACTATGGCTTGCAGTGGCAAGTAACTTTTCAGGTCTGGCTAGTAGCAAAGGACTTCAAATTTTAAGCCCTGGGTACGAGTATCGTTCCTACCATATGTAGTCATTATTACATAATTACTTAAAATAAGTATTACCTAAGACTAATCATTTTCTCGTTACAGCTTGGACAAAAGTAAAACTACCAGAGGGAGGTTTCTCTAAGAATTTATAAAATCTTGATTGGTCCTACCAGCTGGGAGGCGGAGCCAATTGCCCACTATGCCGTGGAAGGACACAGAGGAAATCTAAATGTCTGTGTAAATTTTCCCTTTTTCATACTCAGCTGATGCTTAAAAGGTTGAAACAGAATTTCTAGACTCATGGTGGGAAGGTGGGAGCTTTGTTGGTGTGACGACTCTGGAAAAGGGAAGCTAAGAAGGCTATACCATTTTATTTTTTTCAGATACTGGGGAAAAGATCCTCTATCTGGCTGACATCCCAGATGCGTTTGCATGTTACTATGAGAAGTTATATAATTTGAATAGAGATTTGTCAGTTCCCTAATCAACGAAAGATTGATGCTTTCTTGGATAAAGTCAGACTACCTCGCCTTCCTCAGCCTCAATTCGACCAGTTACTAGCTCTGTTTACTCTGGAGGAAGTGCAGTCCGTTATCAAATCTTTGCCTCCACACAGAGCCCCTGGCCCAGATGGATTTTCTAACCTGTATTACAAAATGTTTTCCAGCATTCTCGCTCCCCATTTGGTCTCTTTGTTCTCTCGTTGCAGTACAAGGGGATATTTTCTGTCATCTATGCTACCTGCTCATATTTCCACTCTCCCCAAGCCTGGTAAGCCCCCTACCCATTGCCCGAATTTCCGTCCCATCTCCCTTCTGAGTGTGGATTTAAAGCTGGATGCCAAGCTTTTGGCTATTGGGTTTTAAACTTTCTTACCCTCTTTGTTGCATTATGATCAGGTGGGCTTTGTGAGAGGGCGTCAGGCAAGTGATAACACTAGGAATATTGTTAGTCTCATACAATCTGCCAGTTCTGTGAATACGGAATGCCTTCTACTCGCCATTGACACTGAGAAGGCGTTTAACCACCTTCACTGGGGCTACCTTTAAGCAGTGCTAGAGAGAGATCACTTCCTCCTGCAGTTTACCCGCGCTATATTCTGAACCAACTGCTAGGGTTTCAATGCAAGCTTCTTGTCTCAACCTTTCAATATTTCTAACGGGGGTAGGCAGGGTTGCCCCCTTTCCCCCATCCTATATGTACTCTTTCAAACCTCTTGTTGAGATGATCAGGTCTACAGATGCTATTCGAGGTTACTCTTTCCCTAGTTCATTGGAGGTGAGACTGGGGCTATTTGCAGACAATATATTGATTGTGTTGACGGACCCGGAACATTCCCTTCCCCGTATTTATTTCTATATCTCACGAAAAACCCTGACAACCTAGTCTCTAAGAACTTATTGGGGCTCTGGTGATCTTGGTAACTGGTCTCATTTGATGATATCCTGGGTGGGTCATATAGACTTGGTCAAA
This sequence comes from Rhinophrynus dorsalis, assembly GCA_037306005.1. NCBI lineage: Eukaryota > Metazoa > Chordata > Amphibia > Anura > Rhinophrynidae > Rhinophrynus > Rhinophrynus dorsalis. The sequence continues at coordinate 269,067,685 of CM074719.1, read as the reverse complement.
ATGACTATTCTCCCAAAGTTGTTGTACCTGTTTCAGATGTTACCGTCCTCCATTCCTCTTTCTTTCCTTCAGAGTGCACAGTTTGACCTTTTATAGATTTATTCATAGTTCCCTTAGCGCAAGAGTTTCTAATAAGTGGCTTATTCTACCATTGCACCTGGGTGGTTTGGGAATCCCATCACTGATTCACTATCACAGAGCAGCTCATATGGCCCAGAATGCCCTCTATCATGCTCGCCAGGCTCAGTGGCATGGGTTGATTTAGAAGATACCCAAATGCATCCTCACTGCATCTGTGATGTCTTAGGGCTTCCCCCTACGCATCATCCGTCTTTGGCTGGGCTTCTTCCTAGCACCCAGACGTTCCTCCCGGGTTTGGAGACATTATGACTCACAGATCCCGGAACTAGAGCAGTTAACTCAGGCTACCCCTCTCCACAGAATTTCTGATCCCACATTCTAACTTCCTCTCCTGGAATACAGCAGGCATTTCAGCTCTTGGTGTCTTAGCTCCTGCTGGCATTCTTCGGTCGTTTGAGGAAATTTAGGGGCTTTGGCGTGCCGAATAGAGACTTCTTTAAATTCCTACAGTTGAGGCACTTCTTGGAAAAATTGCTTAACTCTCTCTGCCCCCAGAGCTCATTCACAAAAGCCTGCATGCGACCATTGTCCACCGGTAAAACCCTTTCAATTTGTTATCACTCCCTACTTACGGTGAACACCCCTTCTAGGAATTGGGGCGTCAGATACCCACTTTGCAGTGGAACAAAGCCATTTCTAATCCTTCCTTGATATCTCATTGTTCGAACCATGTCGAAATATCTAGAAAGATTCTGTATCAGTGGTACTTGGTACCATCCAGGTTGGCTCACATGTATTCTTCAACTTCTAATTTGTGTTGGAGGGAATGTTCCGGTATTTGCTCCATGGAACACACTTGGTGGTCCTGTCCTGTGTTGCGCCCTTACTGGGAGCCAGTGTTTGATCTAATGATGCACTGTACCTCATTCCCTTTGCCCAAGACTGTTGGAAGTAGCATTGCTACGTATTTTTCCGGACCACACCCCACGTTTCCTGAAAATTCTCCTTGGCCATATCTTAATTATGGCAAAAATTCTCCTGGCCCGCAACTGGAAGTCGACCACTGTTCTGTCTTTTCTGGAATTACACCACTTGGTTACCTCCAATCTGCAGATGGAGAAACATCATTATCTCACTATATCCAAGCTGGAGTTATATGACTTGATTTTGGAATTCCTGGGAGTTGGGCACTGTTTAGTCGGGAACTGACACGTGGTCCCTCTCCTTCTACTTTCCCTCTTTACTACACCTTTTTTCTTTTTTGTCTCCTTCTGTCCTCTCTCTCTCATCTCTTTGCCGACATGTCTTTGGAAGAGGCTTTCCTATAAAACTGTGATGGTATTGCATGGTATTCTGGGATTCTGTCTCACCTGATTCTGTTTCATATGCTGTTGATTGGGGATGTTTTTCATTCATATAGTTTTATTGTTACCCAGTTATGTACCTAGAGTGCCATGTACAGTTCTGGTACCTTCCTTCTTGATTGTACTATCAACTTTTACCATGTATGGCTTTTTCTCTAACACAAATTTTATTTTTTCAATAAGATATCTAGCAGAGTCTCCACACAGGTAGCTAAGATTATGTATTGGCTGGTAGGAAATCATCTTCATTAAAAATGTATTAGCAAATCTGGTCCACCTTTGCAAAATAGTGTTGAGCCTGTGGGGTTCCCAGAGACAGGATCTCTGTTGTGCTTATTTTGGTTTTCCTACATGAGGGATTTGTCAAGGGTCTCAAGCCAGCATCCATGAAAGTTCTGTTGTCAGCCTTTATCAGTAATAATAATAATAATAATAATCTTTATTTATATAGCGCCAACTTATTCCGCAGCGCTTTACAATAGGGGATAGACATACAGGGATATTATATAGTACAAATCCTATGTGGAGAACAGAAGGATCAGAGGGCCCTGCTCGTGAGAGCTTAGTCTAGAGGAAGGTGGGTAGGACACAGAAGGTCTAAGTGTTATAGGGTGTAAGTGCCTCCTGCCACATGATTTGCCAGTCAGGGGGTGGGAGAGAGAAGTGCTAGTGAGTGTAGTGTTCCATGGAATGGTTGGTTCTTGGTGATAATATTTATGGAGGTAGTTGATAGGCTTCCCTGAAGAGGAGCGTCTGAAGATCTGAAGGCTAGGGGAGAGTCTGATGGGGAGGGAATTCCAGAGCTCTGGTGTAGGCGGGAGTGGGAGGTTGTTATGAGAGATGTGGAGAGGAGAAGGTGCTGTGCAGAACGAAGATGGCGAGTGGGAGTGTATTTGGAAATGAGAGATGAGATATAGGGGCGTGAGGTGTTAGTAAGGGCTCTGTAGGCGAGCACCAGGATTTTGAATTTAATTCTGTGTGGTAATGGGAGCCAGTGTAGAGATTGGCAGAGGGGACTGGTGTTGGAGAAGCGGTTGGTTAGGTAGATTAGTCGTGCTGCTGAGTTCATTATGGACTGTAGTGGGGTTAGGCGGGCAAGAGGAAGGCCAGTTAGTAGTGAGTTACAGTAGTCAAGACGGGACATGAAGAGTGTTTGGATTAGAATTTTAGTGGTGTCTTCATTAAGGAAGGGTCGGATTCTAGAGATGTTGCGGAGGTGGAGGCGGCATGATTTGGAGACTGACTGGATGTGAGGAATAAATGATAGGGCGGAGTTGAATGTGACCCCCAGGCAACATGCTGTAGGGGTTGGTTTGATGATAGTGTTGTTGACAGTGAGGGTAATATCTGGAGTAGGACTGTTAGGAGAGGGAGGGAAGATAATTAGTTCAGTTTTGTCAAGGTTAAGTTTGAGTGGACGGGAGGACATCCAGGAAGACACAGCGGTCAGACAGATACTTGGGACAGGAGGAAGGGGGAGAGGTCAGGGGAGGAAAGATAGATTTGAGTGTCATCAGCATAGAGATGATTGTGAAACCCAGAGGAGTTTATTAGTTTACCCAGGGATGCAGTGTAAATTGAGAAGAGCAAGGGGCCCAGGACTGAGCCTTGAGGCACTCCAACAGACAGTGGGAGGGGTGGGGAGGTGGAGTCAGAGTAGGACACACTGAAGGAGCGGTTGCGGAGATATGATGAAAACCAAGAGAGGGCAGTGTCACGGAGACCTAGAGAATGGAGGGCTTGGAGGGAGGAGTGGGTGATCTACTGTGTCAAAGGCAGCAGACAGGTCCAAGAGAATGAGTAGGGAGTAGTGGCCTTTTGACTTGGCAGAGAGCAAGTCATTGGCCACTTTAGTGAGGGCAGTCTCAGTGGAGTGATGAGGTCGGAATCCAGATTGCAAGGGGTCTAGCAGGGAATGGGAGCAGAGGAATTTAGTGAGCTGGCTATATGCGAGAACCTCAAGGAGTTTGGAGGCAAACGGGAGTAGGGAAATGGGCTGGTAGTTTGACAGTGAGTTTGGGTCCAGGGAGGGTTTCTTTAGAATTGGTGTGATTAGTGCATGTTTGAAAGAGGATGGGAAGGTGCCAGTTGACAGAGAGGTTAAATAAGTGAGTAAGGGGTGGCGTTAGTAGAGGTGAAAGTTCTTGAGTAAGTTGAGATGGGATTGGGTCAAGAGTGCATGTGGTTAGGTTTGAGCGAGTGAGGAGAAGGGAAACTTCGTCCTCTGTGATTGGTGAGAAGGGGCTTAGTGAGTGTGTGTGTGGGGGATCTAGGCTGGGTGGGAGTGGAAGTGATGAGATGTCATGTCGGATGGAGTCGATCTTGTCCTTGAAGTGAGTGGCGAGATCTTGGGCCGAGAAGTTGGTGGCAGGGGTTTGCATTGGTGGGCGTAGAAGTGACTTGAAGGTTGAGAAAAGGCGTTTTGGTTTTGAAGAAAGATTAGAAATTAGAGAGGAGAAGTATGACTGTTTGGCGAGGGATAGTGCAGAGCTATAAGAAAGTAGAATTAATTTGTAGTGTATGAAGTCAGCTGTGGAGTGCGATTTCCTCCAGTGCCTTTCAGCAGTGCGTGAGCACCTTTGGAGGTATCGCGTGTGTCTTGTGTGCCAGGGTTGTAGTGGGGTTGTGCGGGGGTGTTGTGGAGTTGCAGGTGCAGCTGTGTCAAGGGTTTTTGTGAGAATGCTGTTGTAGAGAGTAGTAGTTTGCTCTGGGCAAGCAAATGTGAGGATGGGGTTGAGAAGAGGTTTGCAGGGAAGTAGAAAATTGTTGGAGGTCAAGTGTATGCAGATTTCTCCGCATGCTCTTGATCCCGGTGGAGGGGATGGATTTACGTGGTATGATGAGGTTTCCAGTGAGGAGGTGGTGGTCAGAGAGGGGATAGGGAGCATTAGAAAAATTAGAGACCGAGCAGAGGTTAGTGAAGACAAAGTCAAGAGAGTGACCATCACTGTGTGTGGGAGTGCAGGTCCATTGTGATAGGCCAAAGGAGGCTGTTAAAGAAAAGAGTTTGGCAGGGTGGGAGTTATGGTTATCAACAGGGATGTTGAAGTCTCCCAGGATGAGAGTGGGGATGTCAGAGGACATGAAATGAGGGAGCCAAGAAGCGAAGTGGTCAAGGAATTGTACAGAAGGACCAGGCAGCCTGTATATGGCAGCAACACGCAGGGGGAAGGGAGAAAAGAGGCGAATTGTGTGAGCTTCAAAGGTAGGGAAGGAGAGAGAGGGGACAGTGGGGATTATCTGAAAAGTGTGGTTAGGGGACAAAAGGATGCCCACTCCACCCCCCTTACTGTTGCCAGGCCTAGGTGTGTGCGTGAAGTGCAGGCCGCCATGTGAGAGTGTGGCTGTGGAGGCAGTGTCTGATGATGTGAGCCAGGTTTCAGTGATGGCTAGGAGGTTTAGGAAGTGAGAAATAAATAGGTCATGAACAGCTGTTAATTTGTTACACACAGAGCGGGCGTTCCAGAGACCAAAACAAAAAGGGGGGGAGGAGATTAGGTGACGTGGTACAGTTAGTAGGTTGTGGATGTTGCGTGTTTGAGTGGGTGTTGGTTTACAGGAGAGAATGGAAGGGGGGCCTGGGTTAGGTGAGATGTCACCTGCAGCAAGCGGGAGGAGAAGGGACAGGGAAGTAAGATGGGAGTGAGATTTGAAGCAGTGGGGCTTTTTGGCAGCAGTTGAAGGAGATGGTAGTGATTGGGGCTGGAGGAATGAGAAGAGTTCATGGGCGCAGAGAAGTGGTGAGTGAAGCAGTGAGGGTGCAATGTGGATGGAGTGGCCCTTAAAGGGATAGTAATACTTCGTTTTAACTTTATTTTATTTTGTAGGCATTAAAAAAAACATGAAGAATGATATAAGTCTTATCTCTCAAACTTTTATGGTTTAAGAGATATTCACAAACAAAGTATCCCCCCCTGTTCAACCAGATCAGAAGGGAGCTGCCCAGGTAGACTGCAGAGAGGGACAATCTTCAATTAAGATAAGGGAAAAAGCTGAAAAACTTGTCAAGGGGGGGAAGGGCTTTCATTGTTTTCATACAAAGAAAATTGTCCCCTTCTGTTATCTGTCTGGTCATACAACCTGATCCACATCTGAGAAGAGATGGCTTACACTAGGTAAAAGGGGCGGGGAGGGGAACTTTGCTTGTGAATATCTCATAAACCATAAAGGTTTGAGAGATAAGACTTATATCATTCTTCATGTTTTTTTTAATGCCTACAAAATAAAATAAAGTTAAAATTAAGTATTACTATCCCTTTAATGTGGACACAGGAGGAGGAGAGTCTAAAGCAGGAGAGAATGGCAGTGAAAAAGCAAGGAGCCAAATTGGCCATAGTGGGGTTAATGTGTGGGGCGTAAGTGGAGTTTGAGCAACAGATTGTAGTCCAGGGGAGTGCGGGTGACTTGGCATTCAAGGGTCAATCCAGGGTGTAGATGTCAGGCAGGATGAGGAGAGACAGTTGCAGAGTTGTGAAGTATTTGATGAGAGTAGGAATCAATGTAGGGTTAAATGAAGTATGATGATGAGCAGTAGAGGTAGATGTTGTAGAGGTTAATGCTGGTTGGAGAAGGATCCGTTTTTTTCACTTCAGCAGTTAGGTGGTTAACTGTGCTGTTTGCAAAGTCAGTAGATCAGTAGAGGTAGATGTTGTAGAGAGTAATGCTGGTTGGAGAAGAATCAGGTTTTTTTTTTCACTTCAGCAGTTAGATGGTTAACTGTGCTGTTTGCAAAGTCAGTCCTGCTAATTCTGGTTACTTGCGTCAGGTGTTAAGCAGCTTTGATGGAAGGTGCAATGTTGGTGCTTTGTTTAGATAGATGGTTTCCATGCTCTGATTCCAGTGTGAGTTGTTCTTTTGTAGAAAGCAGGCTGTCCTCAGTCCATCCTCTGTCCAACTCAGTCTAACACTTATGGAGACTTGAGAGTCAGGACTTTGGAATCAGGCCCACTGCAGCAGATCCACTGCTGGGATAGAGCTCTAATATAGGGAAATCCATGCTATGTCAGTCTATACAGCTGAAGCTAGTTCAAGCAAATTAGCACATCAGAGAGAGAGCAGTGAGAAAAGCACAGCAGGAACAGAACCATTTACCTGGACAGAGAAGCAGAAGGTTACAATCCACAAACAGGCCAAAGATGTTATTCCAAAATAATAGATAGATAAGTGGTTGAAAGTGGGTGAAAGTTAATAAAATAAAATTAATAACTGAGGTATAATAACTCATTCTAACTCTTATGGAGACTTGAGAATCAGGACTTTGGAATCAGGCCCACTGCCTGACCATCTAGTCGAACTATTAAAGCTATTTTGGACATCAAACCTACTATCTGAGACATGGTTCCACCTTGGGACCTAAACTTGGTTCTCCAGCAATTATCATCTCCTAAAGACTTTGAACCATTAGGAGAGTAGGGGAACTCCAAGCCCTCTCATGTGTCATCTTATATTTCAGTACATCAAGATAAGCCTGTTCATAGAACAAAACCCTCCTTCAGGACTAAATTTAACTTCAGAGTTTCATCTGAGTCAGGAGGTAATTTTGACATTGTTCTCCCTTAATCTTCAAAATGATAAAATTATATTCCATAATTTTGATATAGTTAGATGGGTCTCCATATATCTGGAAAGGAAAAAGTTGTTCAGAAAATTTTGTCCCCTTACTTGTGCACTTTGTTGGGGGAAATTCAATGGCTCGGCAGCCTTAAAGGCACCCATAGCTATGTGGATTAGGATTTGTATTATTCAGGCCTATAAATCAGCTAGCAGATAACCTCCAATACCGATAAAAGGCACACAGTACTAGAGTTATGGCTAGTTCCTGGGCTTGCAAAGAAAGCTATAGCTACACCGGAAGATATCTGTCATCCATTTCTTTGTTGAAAAAACATAATCTGGATGTGCTGGCCTCTTGAGACACTAAATTCCGGAAGAAGGTCCTTCAGGCGGCTGTTCTGTAAGGGTAGTATTTATGCTTTTTATTACTATCATATAGGTAGGATTTCATGAGTATATGTATTGATATTGAGCAAGACTGATCATGGGTACATTTTTTTTTTGTGTGTGATTTATGTGTGACGGATGCGATATTGGAATACCTATTAATGTGCAATAGTTGGGACACAGAAGAGAGGCTGAAATTTACTCAGAGGGATTTCCTGTTTTTCTGTGCCATTCTCCATGCCATGGCACACCATTCCCTCATTTCAATTTCCATAAAGAGGATGGGGTCCTTTTTTATAAGACCAAAGAAAAATTTGGTATAACTATTTGCAGCTAACTATATTTTCACCTGACAGCTTGGACAATAGTTGGTTAACTGAAGCCATGATGGTTGGAGGAGTCCTTTTATAGCTTGTTTGGTCCTACCAGCTGGGAGGTGGACCCATTAATGTGCTGTGAAAAGGGAATATCTGTGAGTAAATTTCACTTTTTCTGCTGTTGGTTATCGTTCTCTTTCTGGCACCTTAAAATAATATTTTAATTTGATAAATTATGATAGGCAAGAAAAAATTATACTAAAGCAAGTTTTCGCCACAGAACCCTGATTTTTGTTGATTCCAATAACGTATGGTTTTAATTTCTGCTTATCTTTATTACACATCTAAGATCCTTGCTAAAAAGTAGAGTAAGTTTAGGTGTTACTGTCCTAATTATTATTATTCTCTCTTAGCTGCGCAAATCCGAAGATTGTTAAGTCAACTGGGGACCAGTGAAGATTCCAGTAAACTTCAGCAAAACTTGTAAGTGTTGTTACAGTTGTATCAATTTGTTTAAATGGGAAAAAAAATGTTTTCTTAAGCATTACATGCAAGTTACTTTACAAATGTCTCTGTGAAAAGGCTTTTGTTATACACACTCACACTTGAAGACTGTCTTGTGTGTGTTCTCATGCACTCTTGTGCTTTCTCTAGTGTGAGCTCTCTAGCCACACTGCATTTGATAAAATTATTTTTCTTATGTGTTCCATCCCACAGCGATTGAACAGTATGGGATTGTCCCTCCCCCCAGCTGGTGTAGGTCTAATAGATATATTTAAAAGGAGGTCTTTCCCCTTCTTTTAAACCAACTGGAGTAGGAGTTTGGTGGCAGTCAAACAAACAAGTGACAATAAAAATGGGCATACCTCAAAGTCTACTGTTATGCCGCGGAATAAGGGGAGCAGTCTTATCCCTGAAGCTCTGGCTTTACCATCGGCCGGCCAGGTGTGTTTAAGCTGGAAGAAGTCTGAGTCTTTCCTCCGCGGGGCCCTCAGACGCATTAGAGAAGCAACTTGATGATGCAGACATGACTGTGTTCCACAGGTGGAACACACACAAGGAAGAAGCCCTGCATCAGGAGAAAATGGCACAGATGCGGATCAGACACCAGGGGCAAGATGGAGGTAAGGAACTTATATTTATAGAATATTGCTTATCATTTTTGGAAGGCCTCTGCGTTCCAGGCTGGAACACAAGCCTTAACTACTATTTAAAGCCCCAGTCTAGACTTGGGCCTTATATGTTTACTATTGGTTTTCAGTGTTTATGCTATTTTAGGGCATATTATCTTAGTTTATTTATTAAAAATAAAACATAAAAAAACATGAGGAAAACCCTTGGTTTCACAGACAAACAAAAAGAGCATTACATCTTAGACACTGCTTTTCTGGGAAACAAATAAGTAATGTAGAGGAAGAGTTATATGTATAGAGCTCTGTGGAGTTTGGGTAGTTATAACAATGAGCTGTATCCACAGAGTCCCTTACTAGGCTGTTCCTATGCTGCTGTCTGTAGTGGACCTCACAGATCATGATCCACGTCACTGTATCGATATGGGAGAAAAAAAAAAAAAAAAAAAAAGGAGCCTGCACAATAGAATATGCCTCTAAGTGTAGTAGTCCAGTAATATATTGAACTACCCTTCCCTCTTGGTGGTGTACTCACATGTAGGAGAGACTACTCTGCCTCTAAGTTTAAACACTCTGCACTGAATTTTATGCTTCACTCCAGGCTAGTGATCTTTTCTCTCAGGCTTTGATAATGTTTTGTAGCAATTTTTAATAATGTTGTTCCTAGTCCTTACCACACACAAATTGCACAATGTGTGGTCTGTACTTGGAATTGTTTAATTATCAAAAACTGAAAAAACACGTGTTAAAAGACCACCCTTAGCATAATATGTCAGCATGGGGGTTAGGGTACGAATCAAAATATTATAAAATTCAATATATATCAGTATTTATAAATCATATATGCCTCTACTTGTCATATGTACACTATGCTAGGTTGGCCTATGAAGTTGGTGAGAATGCCGGGATGCGTGTATCACTGGGCAATATGGCATAGTGGAATGTCTGGCCGATTACTACCCATGTGTCACATAGTTCTAAATGGCGTCCACAATGGCAGAATCATAGTATTGCATTTCAGGGGTGGAACTCGGGAGACTAACACAGAGTCCCGGTACGGCAATATGCAGTCGGAAGGGTTGACATCATCAGCCGAGTGAGAGAAAATCTTTTTGGCAGCCAAACAAGGGACATAAAAGTCGATATATCTAAAGGTCAGTACACTAACTTTGCTCCTGATGAAGTGACATTTTGGCGGTCATGAAACTCGTTGAGCGACCTCACTGTAATTGGGAACTTTAATTTATATATTTTTAAATGTGTGTGTGTGTGTGTGTGTGTGTGTGTGTGTATGTGTGTGTGTATGTGTGTGTGTATGTGTATGTATATGTGTATAAATGTATATTATATATTGTATAATATTTTGATTCTTACCCTATTAAAAATTGCTACAAAACATTATCAGAGTCTGAGAGAAAAGATCACTATCCTGGAGTGAAGCTTAAAATCCAGTGCAGAGTGTTTAAACTAAGAGGCAGAGTAGCCTCTCCTACATATGAGTACACCACCAAGAGGGAAGGGTAATTCAATATATTACTGGACTACTACACTTAGAGGCATATTCTATTGTGCTGTCTCCTTTTGTCTTTCTCTTTTTTGCTGGGGAAAAAAAAAAAAAAGTAATGCCTGTATTCCCTATACATCACGCTATCATGAATATTATTAAATCTGAGTGGATCAAAGGGGACGAGGGTGACTGTCTCCAAAAGATTTCAAAAGATGTACCCCTTTAAGGAGGAGGACACGTTTAACTGGGTTTCACCTCCAAAAATAGATGTGGCTATTGCTCAACTGTCTAAAAGAACCACAATACTATAGAAAATGGATCCTCACTAGGAGACGCAATGGATTGGCGGATGTGAAGCACCTTAAAGAAGCAATTCTTATTTCTTCTGTGTCCCCTGTCCACGGCATTAAACAGTATGTATGGTCGCCTCCTCTCAGCTGTGTAGGACCAATTAACTTAAAAACTTTAAAAGACTCTCGCTATACTCCCCGTTAGTCATTTGGTCCTACACAGCTGTGAGGACGGAAGTGGAAGCATTTCGCTCACCTCTCTATAACTTGGGCACATATCCAGCAGAGATCCGGATATCTTATGGCCACCATGGTGCTGCCTAACCAGAATGCAGATCCGGAGCCCCTAGCTTTCGCGCCATGGCGCCGGCGGGGAACAAGTCACATTTATACTGTCCGCAGCCCTCTTAGCCCCGCGTCAGCAGAGGGCCGGAGGGAGGCGGGTCATGGAGGCTGCTTTACAATACTGTCAGCAAGCAAGGAGATGCGTTCCAGAGTGAAATGCACACTGAAGTCAAGGCCTATCGGATGGAAGCTGGGATAGCAGGTCTACCCGCCATGGCATATGTGAGTAATATATATATTTTTCCTGTTTTAATATGTTGGATGTTTTCCTTAAATTTATTCACTGCAATAAGTTACATTTTAGTAATTTTGAGTATTTTAGCCTGAGGTTCTACCCTTGACCTCTGGAAAGGCTATATAACAGGAAGTGGATTTGTGCTAGTCAGGCTAGGAATATTTTTTTTTTTTTTTTTTTTTTTTTTTTTTTAATTGAATGTAATAAAGTTAGAAGTTTTAGTCCTAATGTCTGCTCCAGTCAAGCAGACTCCAACTAAGGAGAAGCCTACTATTGAAAAAGAAGACAAATCCCAGAAAGTCAAGAGTTGTTCAGGTTGTGAAGCAAAGTTACCAGCTTCTGATTCTGCCAAACTTTGTTCGGATTACTTAAAGAAAATTGCTGGACCAGAAATGCCTGCTCAATTTCAGGGTTTCTTAAATTGGATGCGAACATCAATGCAGAACACTTTTGTCGCCATGCAAGAAGGGGCTGGCGGTAGAAAAAGTCAGAGCGTGGAGGATCCAGGAGAAGGAACCTCACACAGGTATGATGAAGTAGAAGAATACAGCATACAGGAAATTGCTTCTGAATATTCATCGGAAGAAGAAGGGGAAATTACGGACGAATCAGTATCATTCAATATTGACAAGATGGAGATACTATTAAAAGCCATGCGCAAGTCCTCTGGGTTAACGGACACGCCAAAGCAGTTAGATATCTTGGATACTGCCTTCCTGGGTAATAAAAAGGAAACCCCAGTTTTTCCTATTCACCATTCAGTCTCTGACCTGATTAAATCAGAATGGAAGAAAGGTGATAAGAGGGTAGCAATGACCAGAAGATTTACAAAGATGTATCCATTTAAAGAAGAGGTTCAGGATTGGATTACCCCACCCAAGATTGATGCGGCCATAGCGCAGTTAGCCAAGAGCACCACTATACCTGTGGAAGATGGCTCTTCGTTGAGAGCCAGTATGGAGAGAAAAATAGAAGGGGAGCTAAAAAAGCAGTTTGTCACTCTGGGACAGAATTTAAAGGTAGCTACTGCTATGGCCTGTATTGCAAGAGCCATCAGAATATGGTTAACGGAATTAGAAGAAAAGGTGGAGTCAGCCGTTTCCAGACATAGGCTTATGAAAGAAATTGCCGCAATCAAGGAGGCGGTAAGCTTTGCTTGCGATGCTTCATTAGATGTGATCAAATTGACATCCCGTTCCTCTGCCCTATCTGTAATATCCCAAAGAGCTTTGTGGCTGAAGTCTTGGGGAGCTGTCCCCTCGTCAAAAAATAAGTTAGTCACGCTTCCCTTCAAGGTTTATCTTCTGTTTGGTCATCATTTAGAGGAGCTGATCAAGAACATGACAGGAGGAAAAAAGTACTTTCCTACCACAAGAGAGAAGACCTTCATCTAATGTTTCAGGAAGACGTTCAGCATACAAGGCAAGGAAACAGAATTTTTGAGAAGCTAGGAAATACCAGCCTAATAAACCCCATGAGCAAAAGAAAACTGCTTTTGTCCCATCCCAGAGAGGATCTTTCAGAAAAGATTATTCAGGAAGGGGCAGTTTCAAGAAGGAGTATTTTTGAAGGTTGGCAGGCCCCGCCCCTGGTTCCTGTGGGTGGTCGTCTGCAGAGATTCCTGCAAGTATGGCAGGGGTCGATTTTGGATCACTGGGTGTTGCAGATGCTGGAGGCGGGGTACCCGCTAAGATTCAGAGATTCCTCAAAACAATTTGTTCCAGAGATCGACAATTCCGAGAGAGCCAAGAAAGGCGTTGGGTCTATTGAACATCATTCAGACACTAAAAGAAAAACAAGTCATAGAAGAGGTTCCAGTTTCCCAAAGAAAGAAGGACCTGTACTCAGTAATGTTCATAGTCCCAAAATCCTCAGGGGGATACAGACCCATCCTGGACCTGAAGATGAATTCTTTCCTGCAATACAGAGCCTTCAAGATGGAAACAATAGCATCTTTGATCAAGGAAATTCCTATGAAGTCCTTTCTTACGACAATAGATCTGATGGATGCTTACCATCACATTCTAGTGATTCCAGCTCATCGAAAGTTCTTGAGATTCACAGTAAAGGAAGAACATTTCCAATTCACAGCTCTACCTTTCGGTCTGTCGGCAGCACCACGTGTGTTTACAAAGATTCTGGCAGCAAGTCTGGAGCATTTGAGGGAAGTAGTAATAACCATAGTACCATATCTGGACGACCTGCTAATTGTAGCAAATTCAGAACAGCAGGCAAGAAACCATACTCTCTACACCACAACTCATCTCCAAAATCTACGTTGGCTAATAAACCCTCAAAAAAAGCCAGGTCATTCCATCCCAAAACCTAATATTTCTGGGAAACAACATAGACACCATCAACGGGAAGATTTCCCTGTCAGAAGACAGGGAGAGGAGACTTGTCCAGACGGTATCCAGATTCCTTATTCAGAAGAATCAGACCTCAGAGGATTTTATGCGGCTCTTGGGAGTTCTGTCCTCAGCAGGGAAGTCTCTCAAAGGATTATGGTAACATCCAAAATAAAGAAGGAATTGTTATGGTGGAAAAAGGAGTCAAATCTGTTGAGAGGCATCTCGTTAGGGATAGTAATTTAGGAAGATCTGATCATGGATGCCAGCCAGCAAGGATGGGGAGCTGTCTGGAACAATCATCCAGTACAATGAAGGTGGTCCGTGATGGAGAAGACCCTGCACATCAACATACTGGAACGGAGAGCAGTATGGAAGAGCCTGGTCAGCCTCAAACATCACCTATTAGTAAGACCTGTAAGGATTTATTCAGACAACATGACCACAGTGATGTATCTGAAAAACCAGGGTGGCACCAGTAGCAAGAGGTTGTTTCTGGAAGTAGAAAAGATATTAAGTTGGGCCGAAAAGAACCTACAGTCACTGACTCCACATTCCAGGGGTTCAAAACACTCAGTCGGATTTCCTAAGTCGGTACACCCTGGATCAGGGAGAGTGGTCACTAAATCCAGATGTCTTTTTGCAGATAGTCCAGAAATGGGGAAGGCCAGAAATAGATCTGATGGCCTCAAAGACCAACACAAAGTGCAGAAGGTACTTCTCCAGGTGGAAGGATCAAGCAGCAGTCGGGCAGGATGCTCTAAGATTTCCGTGGAATCATCGATTGGCGTACATATTCCCCCCCCCAATTCCACTGATGGCGGAGGTTCTAAGGAAAATAAGGAAGGAAGAAGCAAGTGTTATTCTAATTACACCAGCCTGGCCCAGAAGAGTGTGGTACACAGAGTTTGTAAGAATGTCAGTGGAGGATCCCTGGACACTACCAAATAGTCAGGATCTACTGCTTCAAGGGCCCATTCAACATCAAAACCCAGGCTTCTTGAAGCTGAAGGCCTGGCGGCTGAAAGGAGGTCATTGTCACTCGGGGGGCCTTTCCAGGTCAGTAATTAACACTATCATCATGTAAAGAAATGCATCTACCACCAAGATTTACTACAGAATCTGGAAGGTGTTTAGCTCCTGGTGTAGGGAAAATAATTTGACTAGAGCTTCTATTGCGGCTCCAGAAATTTTGTTATTTCTTCAAAGAGGATATGATAAAGGACTCGGACCCACTTCTCTTAAGGTCCAACTTTCAGCTATTTCTAAAATCCTGGCAGTCCAGTTTGTGGATAATGCTCTAATTAAGAGGTTTATGAAATCTATTGTCAAAACTAGACCTTGAGTTAAGGACATTATTCCCCCGTGGGATCTCAACTTAGTGCTAAACCAATTAGCAGTCTTGAATAAATTTGAACCTATCCAGGATATTCCAATCAAGCTCTTAACTCTAAAAACGGTCTTTGACGGTGATCATGTCAGCCAGAAGGGTGAATGAGATCCAGGACTTATATATTGCATCCCCTTACATGAGAATTCACCATGATAGGATGGTCTTCAGAACTAATCCTTCTTTTAGACCCAAGGTAGTGTCCTCCTTCCACATTAACCAGGAAATTGTATTACCATCATTCTGTGCTAATCCAAGTAATGACAAGGAAAGAACCCTACATAATCTGGATGTTGTAAGATGTATCTCTTGTTACATATCCATAACAAAGGAATTCAGAGAGGCTGATGATCTTTGTTCATTTCTTCGGAAATTCAAGGGAAAGATGCCCTCAAAGGCATCCATTTCAAGATGGATTTCAGAATGCATCAGGATTGCTTATTCAGAATCAGGAATCGAGCCACCTAAGATCATTAAAGCTCATTCTACTAGGGCTATGGCAACATCTTGGGCAGCCAAAGCAGAGGTATCTATAGAGGACATATGCAAGGCGGCAACTTGGTCGTCAGTGTCTACCTTTATCAGACATTATCATTTAGATGTTCAAGCCTCAGTCAAGGCAAAGTGTGGCAGACAAGTCCAGGAAGCAGTTATACACACTTAGGTGGTAAGAATAATTATGTTGTTTGCTTATGCTATGAGTAATCATGTATGACCCTCCCTTGGGGCATGGCTTTAGTATGTCCCATTCTTTTTAATGCCGTGGACAGGGGACACAGAAGAAACGGTAAAATTTACTTACCAATATTTTCTTTTCTTCTGTGTCCCTTACACGGCATACCCACCCTATGACTAACCTTGTCTATCTATATATAATATATATATATATATATATATATATATATATATATATATATATATATATATATATATAATATTTTCAGCTTTGACAAAAGTTGACTAACTGGGATTATCGTGAGAGTCTTTTAAAGTTTTTAAGTTAATTGGTCCTACACAGCTGAGAGGAGGAGACAATACATACTGTTTAATGAATTGGAAGGGACACAGAAGAAAATAAAATATCGGTAAGTAAATTTTACCGTTTTTAGGCCAAAATATGAAAATAGCAACAGCACTGGCATGTGGAGTTAAAAATAGCAACAGCACTGGAGGAAAAAATTGAACCCTCTGTCTCCAGTTCAAAACTGATAAGATGTGTCATCAATAAAAGAACAGGTTCGATTCTCATGTGACGCGTCCATGGATTTTATTACGTTAACAGCGATATCATCTTCCTTGTCAGTCACAGCAAGAAGGGCCTTATGGTTGAGGTCCTCGGGTGCCGATGCAACTTCTAAGAGCAAATTAATTTCTTTGCCCTTTTTAGGCTTGATGCTTTTTGGAGAGCAACTAGAGGACCTGATAAAGAAAGTACCCGGAGGAAAAAATTAGTTCCTGCCCCAGGATAGTAGAAGCAGATAGTCTCCAATCCATGCATCATTCAAACCACGTAAGCAGTCCTTTCGAGTCGGCAGGAAATTCCAGCAGAATAGATAGTAACATAACATAGTTGATAAGGCTGAAAAAGACATAAGTCCAAGTCCAGCCCATGCCAAATCACCCCTGTTGATCCAGAGGAAGGCAAAAAAATTGAAGCCCTTTCCAATTAAGCCCCAAGTGTGTTAAAGAAATGCTTCCTGACTCAAAGTGGCAGTCAGTTCCCTGGATCAACAACCTATCTGTTTTTAAGCAAATTGTCATAATTCTGAATATTGTACTGTGCTAGATAGTTATTATTTTTTGAAAGCAGTTATGGTATCTGCAAGCACACTATACCCAGGCAAATAATGCCATAGTTTTACCACCCTTACTGTAAAAAAAAAAACAAAAAAAAAACCCTGCCTTTGTTTTAATCAAAAGCTCCTTTCTCCTAGTCTTCATAGATGACCTCATTCTTAGCTCTGCTCTTTCAGTAAATAATTTATTGGAGAGTTCTTTGTATTGACATTGAAAATATATGTAAATGATAATCATTGATCTCCCTTCTCTAATGTAAATCCAGTCTCTCTCTTTTGTTGCACATATCTGCACTTTTTTCAGTTCAGTAATGTCTTTTTTAAGAACTGATGCCTCAACTATACTCCATATTCTAGATGAGGCCTTACCAAGGATATAGATAGATATATATAATTTTGTTTTTAACTTCTTGATTCTTCAAAATATTTTTGTAAAATGGACCCTCAATAGGAATATCTGTGTATTTAAATGTTGAAATAATGAATATTGAGAGATTAATAAAGCTTTTTATAGATGCCATTTTGGCAATATAGAGCTGAAAATGGAGTCACTTTCAACTTTCTTTTTCTTTTAACAGTTGGTTCAATAGATTTTCTGGGAATTAAAAAAAAAAAAAAAAAAAAAAAAAAAAAAAAAAAAAAAAAAAAATGAACATGGATTCAATTTTGTCTGACATGCAGGTGAATGTTCAGAGATGTCTTTTGAGATGCAGTCAGGAATATATATAATTTCCTCTTCACTTTCAGAGTGTAGGGTGGAGAATATATTATTGGACAGAACTATGCATTCCATGTTTGGATCCCATATATCAAGGGAGGCAGTTCTCAACTCAAGGGTTTAGACCAGCATTTAGGAATTCTGGACCACGCAGAGGTCAAAACAAAAGTGAACCACAATGAAGATCAGCGGGCCCTGCTTCCAGGTCCAGTAGGGAGCATCTACAGCAATTTCTACCCTGCTGGAGAAAATTAACAGATCTAGACAACTGGGAGAGACCGAACCTGGAAATAGGTTATCCGCTAGAATTCAACCTGATACTCCGTATCGATATATTCAAGACATCTTCAATCCCTTTGAATCTGGGAAAAGCTATGGAGTTAAGGAAATCAATTCAAGCCTTTGCTCAAAGCAAAGTAATCCAGTTTGTCCCACAGGGCCAGGAAAAGAAGGGAATTTATTCAGTGATATTTCTGGACCTGAAGTATCTAAACTCCTTTCTGGGGTATCAAGCCTTCAAAATGGACACTATAACCTCTGTACTTCATGCAGTTCAACTAAGATCATTCATGATGACAGACTTGAAGGATTCTTACTATCATCCCCATCAGAAAATGTCATCTGAAGTTTCTGAGGTTCATTTTCAAAGGTTGGCATTGGCAATTCAAAGCCCTCCCATTCGGGCTGTAATCAGCGTCAAAAATATTTTATGAAAAAGCAAGCAGTATCATTGGGGCAGCTAAGAAAAGAAGGGATTTCAATGATCCCATATCTAGACTACTTTCTTCTAATATCAGAAAGCAGTTCACAAGCAGCCAAATGCACTGCCATCTACAGTAAATGGGTTGGATAGTGAACAGTCAATTAGCACATTCTTAAAGGCTGAAGTTTCTGGGGTGGCTGTTGTTGGACACAAACAAAAACCATGGCATACTTATCCACACAGAGGATGAGCAGAACAACATCCAGAGTGAAGTTTGTAAGAATCCAGTCAGACATCCTGGTTGCAGACATGTATATCAAGAAACAGGGAGGAGTAGGAAGTCCATCTCTAAGCAAAGAGGCAGAAAGAAAGGATTCTGAAATGGGAAGAGTTAAATCTGACAAGAATTTCATCCTTCCACATAGCTGGATCCCTGAACCAGACAGCGGATTTTCTCAGAAGGAACATCATAGACCATGAAGAGTGGTCCCTGAACACAGAAATATTCAGGGAAATAGTTAGGAGATGAGGTAACCATCAGTGGACCTGATGGCTTCCCCTGCAAACACACAATGCCAGAAGTTATTTTCCTTCTGAGAGCATCCTCAAACCTTGGGGATGGATGCAATGAAATTGAAGTGGTTCTTCAGTCTGGCCTACATTTTTCCACCAACACCAGTGATCCCAGCCGTGTTGAGGAAACTTTCAGGTGGACAAAGCCAATATGGTCATAACACCAAAATGGCCAAGAAAAATACGGTACTCTGATCTGATGACATTATCTTTAGACAGTCCTTTGGATCTCCTGCATCAGGGTCCAGTTCTACATAAAAATCTGATATTTTTGAAATCGAGGGCCTGGAGACTGAGAAGGTGTCCGTGAGATTACAGTGGTTATCTGAAACAGTAATTTAAAACAATCCTAGCAGGATGCAAAACACAACATCCAAAGTCTATTACAGAGTCTGGAAAACTTTCAGGAGTTGCTGTCAAGGAAAAGGGCTAAATGGATCATCACTCTCTACCTCCTCATGTGCTTGAATTTCTCAAATGGTTACAAAAGGATTAAAACCTGCCTCTCTAAAGGTACAAGTCTCAGCCATCTCATCCATACTATTAAAGCAATATTTCAGAAAAAACAGAATTGTGCGTTCACAATCTGGGTAAATTTTAAAGGCACAGCAGCATTGAAAGCTTCAGTAGCCAGATTGTAGAGTGCATTAAAGCAGCACACCTAGAGTCAGGCTTGGACCTGCTAAAGACATTGAAAACCCATTCTGCCAGAGAGATGGCAGCATCATGGGCAATCTAAGGAATCTGCCCCTACTGAAGAAATATAAAAAGCACCCACGTGGTCTTCTATGTCCACTTTAATTCGGCACTACAAGCTAGATGTTGATTCATCAGCGGATGCCAAATTTGGAAGTGCTGCAAGCATCAATCAAAACCTAATTGCTAGATTTGTTCTGTGTATCATGTATATCATTGTCTCTTATGTGCATGATGTGCTTATTTTTGGGAGCAAGTACTTAATTATTGGCAGTATGAAATTACCAGACAGCAATTATTATATTGATCCCACCCATTTATTTTACTGCTCTGGTATGCCCATACTGTTCAATCACCGTGGGAGGGGATGCAGAAGAAAGAATGAAACTTACTTACCGATATTTCTTCTTCTTTGTCACCCCTTGGTGCTCCCGCCCAAGTTAACCTCTTCATATTGTATCTTTCAGCTTTGCCAAAGGTAGACTGAGGGGACAAGGGGACATACCTATTTTTAAACATTTCTATTGGACCTATGCCAGCTGGAGGCAAGGACAATCCCATACTGTTCATTCACCGTGTGTGTGTGTGGGGTGGGGGGTGGAGCAGAAGAACAGGAAATATCAATACGTAAATTTCACTCATTCTAATGGTTCCAATTTTAAATATTGTTCACAATAAGCAAACTCTAATTCTCTCACCTTCCTTCACTCTTTTTTCCTTATTTCCTCTTTACTTTCTTCAATTAAATTTCCTTTTGTGCTTCAAATTTGTGGAATATACCCTCACTTCCCCACCCTCTTCATCTTTGTCTTCCTCTGCGCTTCTCCCAGACAGCAGATCCAACATTCAACTAATGTACTTGCTAAGGAGACCAACACTTATCTGAAGGACCTTTCATCTCTTCCCACTCCACTGTCTCCTGCTGAACAGGTAATGTTACTTGCTTGTCATTTCACCAGTCACCACCTGGAGCAAATGGAACATTTAAAATAAATGACAGATAAAGGCAAACAATAAGGTACAGAGAAAAGACAGCGGTGGATATTTATCACTGATCTTGTATATATCCATGGCTGTCTTATGTTGGCAGGGAAGTATGCAAAGAAATCAGTGTAAGGGGACATATCTGAAATTGAAGAGGAACTACCACCAGAAATAGTCGCCCTGCAATAATTAGGCAGCTGGCGACTAGCTTAATAGTTATATTACCTCTCAGCACTACACCGTTCTACAGAAATCCTTAATCTTCTGAGACCGGAAGCCAGGCATCAGCACAGACATTTTGTCTGCGTGCCTGCGCTGTCAGTCCTGGTTTCCTTTCAGAAGTATTGCACCTGCCCGAATGGCACCAGAAGGGACTGACGGCGCAGACGTGTGAAGTGTGGATAGCCTGCAGAAGAGGGTGTGCTAGGGTACGATGCTAGGGAGCATTGCTCTGGTATGTAGGCTGTCTGAAATAGACCGGTGCTGTGGTGAGGGCTGAACTAAAGGTGCCAGTCACAAGGCTGGATGACAAACCCCAGAGAAGCTGTTGGTGAGCCCAGGATAGGTATACACAGACCGCGCCAACTCTTCTTCAGGGGAGAGTGAAGGCTAGAGTTCGCAGAGTAGGCTTCAAGGATAGAGTGTGAAGGCTACGAGAAAGTGTGAACTCTCCTAGGAATATAGGCTTGAGAATAGTCAGAAAAGGCCAAAGGTCATGCACAGAAAGTCACTAGGCAAAAGGACTGTCAAAGTGGGCCTAGGGTCATACACAGTGATACTGGCAGGTAGGAGTATAACAGCAGACAAATGGATGGTCAAGAGCAAGGCCAAGGGTCATACACAGATTAAGGAACAAGTATGGCAAGATACTAGGGTATTACACTGAGAGCAACTCTGAACTGTGGCACACTCTCTGGGAACACTGTGAAAGTGCGCCTAAGACCTGGAGCGGCTGTCTAAAATAGGCACATCCATGTGATGTTGATGACTATTCACCGGGTCATAAACCCGGAAGTGCGTCACGCCGCTCTGAGAGAATGGAGTGGTGAGTACAGGCTGCAAGACAGGCGAGTGCATCGGTGCACAGGTGACCAGACGCACAGACTGCACATTCCTGGCCATCAGTCTTGGAAGATTAAGGATTTCTGTTGAATGGTTTAGGCCTGAGAGGTAATATAACTGTTAAGCTAGTCGCCACCTGCCTAATTATTGCAGGGCGACCTTTACTTCTGGTGGTAGTTCCGCTTGAAGGTTCTAGGGCCCCGTGTACATATGCTGTATACAGCTTATGTTTGTAATAAAAGAATCTGCTTCAGCCAACCTTATGTTTTCTCTTTAAATGCTTTTTATACCTAGGTACAATAATATAACCATACTTTATTAGTTTTGAATGTGTAGTGGAATCTTAAACGCACATGTTGACTTTTGTTTAAAGCAGAACTATCCCTCAAATTAAAGTGCCCCCCATATCATTATGCACATGGCGATACGCAAATAAATACTAGTATACTGAATAAGTCCACCTTGTTCCGAGATGCGCAAGCAGGCATCTTTCTGTAGTGGCCTCTGTGTGCCTGCACTGTCAGTCCCTTCCTTTACTTTAAGGTACAGTGCAACTCCCCCCTCGCCAATCCTGGAGGAGACTGGGATGGACAGCGCAGGCTCACAGATGTCTCTAAGGCAAGATGCCTGCCTGTGCGTGCACACAACAAGGGTTGGCAGTATGGAGGAGTTATACTGCCTGTTCCATTGGTTCAACCGTGGGGAGTGACTTTGACAGTAGCCCCCTGGCAACTACTGTCAAAATCCTTGCAAGGAGATACAAGGGCTAGGGCTACAATGAACACACACATACATTCACAATAGACCTGCAAATATACACACAGGCATACATTACACATGCTCACACACTCACTGCTTGAGAGTTGTGTAACACATTACTTTGTAATGCATTGGACACCTTTTTTGTGCTGAAAGGGCCGAGCATTGAAAATTCAGCAAACCAGTCATTAAAACTATTGCCTCCTTTCTGGATTCGTAGCAAGATATCCACACTTGAAGACTTGTCAGGAGAAATTTGGAATAAACATTCTCCACTTACATGCCCGAAAAAGTATCATAAAACCAGTTGTTACAGTGACAATAGGGCTGCTATCAAAAACTATAGAATAGATAAGAATAAAATGTAAAGCACCCCACTACTAGATTAAACCAAAAAGACCCTGGAAAAATGCCTGGGTATACCCAAGAGTACTATATTTATTAAAAAAAATGTAAAATTCCAAAAGAGAGAGAGAAAAAACTATTTTCAATTATATACACGTGAATAATATACAGTAAACCTAATTATGATCTATATTTCCCACCGTATTCAGAACACACACTCATGAGTAGTGCCCTAAAATATAAATAAACTGTGCAGTCTCCCGCACCACCAAAGGAACCGATCCAACACAGGAGATCCACACACATCGGAATACACAAATTTACTTGAAATGCGGGGAAATTATATCAAAGTAGCAATATATACTCAGTGTGTGCAACAAACTGATCAATACACCAAAAACTGTGACTAAATAAAATGTATATTATGTCCTACATATCCATAGCAATAAAATCCAAGATTGGATGGTGAATATAAAAATCATAGATACAAAATGGAATATATAGCCATAATGGCATATGACCTAATGAAATGATGAATACGTGAAAGAGTGTATTATAAATTATGGAAAAAAAAAATAAAAAAATCCCAAATGTTCAACTGATTTAAGTCCATCAGTAATTACTTTAAAAAATTTAAATTAACGACTATGACGACTAGATGAAGCCATGATGTACAATGATCATAAACACAAAAAGAAATGAACCATTGCATGGATTAGCCCAAAAGATATAGTGAAGTAATACATGATAATGGAAGGATGGAATAAGCAAACTGCATACAATAGATGGTATATTTCATGAATATCCAAGTAATCCAACATGAGGTATAGGACACCATAGAATTATCAATAATATATTCATTCTAGCCTCCTCCTTGAGGTCTAGTTATATGGAATAGAACATAGGTCTTTAACTAGTGAGGTGGTTACCTATGTAATGTTATGCTGTTTTCAAATAAAAGGTGCATAGTGGCATACAGTGTATCCTCGATCAGTGTATTTATGCACAGGGCTTACTCTGGTATCTCCTGTATCTTACTCTGGTACCTTTGCATCTTAGAAGGCTATGTATATATAAAAGGGAAGTCTTTCCCTCCTCTCTTTCTCTTAGACTTCACTCCGGTTCTACTTATTGGAAATCTCCATTGAGATCTTCTGCGGCTTTGTATCCATTTCTTCACCAGGCTCACTCACATTGATCTGATACAAACATTGTAACATGCATCCAGTAAGCGCCTTCCCGCATGTTTCTGAAAAACTTTTCTCCTCCCTGATTTTTGGGTCTCCCATTTGGATCTGTTCCAGTGGTGGCGCCACATTTACCAGGGTCTCTGTGGATTCTTTGTGGGAGACTGCACAGTTTGTATCTGTGGACTGCAAGTATGAATTAGGATGTGTTATGAGCACATATTGTGGAATACAGATCACATTTATGTATATTATTCCCCTCTCCCCCTTTCCTTTTCCTTTATTGGTATTATATAACTTCTTTCTTGCTTCATGACATGTCCTTACATCGCACTAATCCACTCTTAAATTTACAATTTGTAGAATCAAATCAGTGATTCATTCAGTCCTGAGTATTGAAAGGAAATGTATGGTCCCCTAAAAATGCGATTTGTAAACTATTTGCATATCCTTTATAGATTTTGCTACTCCCTTGACTGTACAAATAAAGTACAGATTAACCCTCTGAGTGCCAGAGGGGTACGCAACGCATTGCTATGCAATGCGTTGCGTACCCCTCTGGCACTCAAAGGGTTAAAACCCTCAGTACTTAAGAGAGTGGTGTTCTGTGACCAAGGGTGATATTTGTTGAACTTGTCCCAAGGTCAAACAACTTTGGTCACATGCTGAACTGATCCATATGAGGTTTACTTAATAAAGCAATTCAAGATACAATGCTAGAGCCTTAATATATAAACATATATAGCAGTGTGGGACAACTTGCATGTCAAGGAAGCAAGGGCCCATGCCTGGGATGCACTTCCACTTAGGGAGGCTACAAAAACAAGCCTGTGATGAACATACACTGAGAGAGAGCAAAATAAAGTGTTTTGCTCAAGGCATGGTGCTGCACAAGTCACGTTTTGGGCCCTTGTTTCCATGTGCCTAGAGGGAATCTGCTGCACCCCACTGACAAGGCCCACATAAACCAAAATGTACTTCTGGGGTTGTGCTGTTTCTCTCATGCAGAGAGGATTGCCTGACGTTTTGGAGCTGGACTGTCTGTGGGCAGGACCACTCTAATATGAATATGGAAATTTCCTCTCTGCAGTGGCACATGGGAGTGAAAAATGTGACTTGAGCAACACCTGAGAGGCTACCATGCCTTGAGCAAAAACAGTTTATTTTGTCACACTCTTTTGTCTGAGCGGTAGAGAGGTAAATACTGAAAGGAAAAATAAAATAAAAATTTGCATGCATGTGTACTAAAGAAATGGTGTGTGTGTGTGTGTGTGTGTGTGTGTGTGTGTGTGTGTGTGTGTGTGTGTGTGTGTGTGTGTGTGTGTGTGTGTGTGTGTGTGTGTGGGTGGGTGGGTGGGTGGGTGGGTGGGTGTGTGTGTGTGTGTGTGTGGGTGTGTGTGTGTTAATTATTTCCTATTGCGGTGTAGTAACAAAATTGCAGTAAACTTTTTTGCTTTTATGAAAATCTGTATGTTACAGAGCTTTTCCTGCAGAGTAGAACATGAGTACTACCACCTGTCAGCTGTTTTGTGCAAATATTATAGCCATGACAGCATGACTCAGCAGTTTGTCATATTATATGGGTAACTGTTTGTCAGTGACTTTCCTTTCAAATAGCAGAATAATTGGAATCTGACCACTAGTGGGTAATTATATATATATATATATATATATATATATATATATATATATATATATATATATATATTTAGATCACACTCTTCCTATACTCTTTAAATGCTGATTACCACCTGGTGCCTGACTTATAAAGGTATTGTTATACAAGCAATTCCAATGAAGACGGCACTCTCGGATTTTATACAAAAACTGTAATAACTCTAGACATATGCATCTCTAACAGTGGGTGTACCACTGTTTTATTCAGTAGAAAAAGTGCTAATATATAATTTAGTATATATAAATTATATATACTGCTCCTTTAATTCTGACCTTCTACTGAGCTACCACAAACTAATTTCAGAAAAGATACCAAGCTTCTTCCCTCAGCTGAGCCATGTTTTATGCAATTTATGCATATGGAAAGTTCTAATCTGCAGTGGCACAATAAGGGTAAATTAAGAAGCTCCGGGATGGTGGAAATGAACAAAAGTATAAATAAATTTGTTCTTTCGCTAGTGAGGATCTCCCAATTCGATATGCTCAGACACCCATCCTACATTCACTACACTGAACTGTGGCCCATCCTCTTTTCTATGATTTACTCCCCTTGCATTCCTCTTCCAGAAATTCTGTTCCATTGTACTTGAACCATAAACATTTTCTGCTACCTCCTTCCCTTATCCACAACTTCCTTTACTAAAGCTGTTTTGCTGTCTATTGTCATGATTGGCTTCTCCACCAGAGCTTCATGGTGGGTGACTGTCAGAGTTAATCTGCTGCATCTTTACTTCCCTGATTCCCCTTCAGTGCTGCTTTGGGATCCACTTTCCCCTTTTCCCCTTGCATCTCTTTACCTTGGCTTGTTATACATGTAATGCTAATGACAATACTCTTGTGTTCTCTTACAGCGCCAACAGAAGCTCCAGAAGGACCGTCTTATGAATGATTTCTCTGCTGCTCTTAACCATTTTCAGTCTATCCAGAGGCAAGTGTCTGAGAAGGAGAAGGAAACAGTAGCTCGTGCCAGAGCTGGCTCCCGAGTATCGGTAAAGTTTTTTTGTATTTCACCAACTGTTGCCCCCTGGACTATCTACATCAGTTAAAAACTTCTTAATTAAAATATTTTTATTATGCATGCATGTTTGTATTTGTGAACTTAGTACTTTTGAATTACATGTCTGTTTTATTAAGATGTGTATAAATTAAAATGTCTAAGTACTACAAGGCTGATGAAGAACTAGAGTAATTCTGGGGTAAACCAGCTGCACCATATGGGACAAATCAATATTCCCTTTCATTTACAGGGGGATGAAAGGCAAAAGGAAGAGCAGCTTGTATCCTTTGACAAGTAAGTTGACAGCAATACAAGGGAGAAATATGCTAATATTTAAAGTGGATGGACTGTTATTTCTGCTAATGTAGACAGTAAATCTTTGGTACAAGATGCAGTAAAAGTTTTAGTAAAAGAGATGTAAACCAAGAGGGCAATCTCTTGCCTGCCTGTTTGATTATTTTATATAGCTTTTAAGAAAATAAGCATTGAAACACAACTGCCTTTATGCCTTAAAGTGATAGTAATGTCCCAAAATTAATTTATTTTGTAATGTAGATGAAATAAAAATAAATTATTTGCAGCAAACCCCAATTCTCAAACCTCTGTGGTTTGAGAGATATTTGCTTTGAAAGTTTGCCCCTCTCTCCCCTTCTCCTGACATCAGCATCTAGCTGACAACAGGAGATCCCAGTCCTGGGACCAGCCGGTGGCTGTTCAGCAGAGCCGAAATCGCGTTATTTAAAAAGAACTTCTTCAGTTGAACGGTCTACAAAGGGTGCCTGGTTTGCAAGACGTTATTTTTAAATAGCGCGATTTCTTCTCTGCTGAAGAGCCTCCTCGAGATGCACGACTTGAATCTCCTGCCAGCTTCACAGCTGACATCAGGAGAAAGGGAGAGAGGTGTGAACTTTTAAAGCAAATATCTCTCAAACCATAGAGTTTTGAGAGATGGGGTTTGCTACAAATAATTTATTTTTATTTAATCTAAAATACAAAATAAAATAATTTTGGGACATTACTATCACTTTAACCTCTAAAAGACCAGAGAGATGTGTAGCTCGTTGCAGAGCAATGCATTGCACACCCCTCTGGTACTTAAGATTTTAATCTTTGTTCCCCTGCTTGCCATCACCTTTCACTTGCAACTCCCAAGATTACACCAGAGCAGATCTGGCATTCTTGAGTTGTACAGTGCTGTGGAATTTGCTTTTGTTTTATAAACTAATGATAAAAATGTTGCCCTCTGTTTAGCAGTGAAGACTGGAATCAGATGCAGAGTCAGGAGGAGGAGTGTGCAATTACAGAGCAGGATCTTGAGCTTATAAAGGAGAGAGAGAGCGCCATCCAGAAACTAGAGGTGAGGAGCACACATTTGTTTTTTTTATACTTTTTTACCGGGTAGAATTCTGCAATTCTTTTAACACCCTTTTAGTAAAATACATGGAGATGCCTGGTGACAATGTGGTGTCGATTGCATTTCTGGCAGCATGCACTAAGGTGTCTTCTTCATCATGTCCCTGTGAATCATCCACCATACC
Source organism: Rhinophrynus dorsalis (assembly GCA_037306005.1). Lineage (NCBI taxonomy): Eukaryota > Metazoa > Chordata > Amphibia > Anura > Rhinophrynidae > Rhinophrynus > Rhinophrynus dorsalis. The sequence continues at coordinate 269,039,703 of CM074719.1, read as the reverse complement.
TTCAACAGGTTTACAATTTATTTTTCGATAATGGGTCATTTGCATATAGAACTGCAGGTTAATGAGCCATTGTTGTATTCATGTGGGTACGTTTAGATGCTAATGTATCACATCGCCAGATGCGTTAAAGGGACAATAATACTTTACTTTTACTAATCCCCATTTTATACAACTTAAAAAAAGATTGTTAATGCCCCAAATCGCATCTCTCAAACCCTTTCAAAGTCTCCCCCTCCCTCCCCTTTCCCGGAAATCAGCGTTCTAGCTGACTCCAGCAGTGTTCTGTCATACACCATCTGGTGCTCTGCAGCAGTGGCGAGATCTCGTTAACGAAGAAAAAATATTTCACTTGGTTTCCAAGCACACGTAGAAGACCGTTGAAGTGAAATATTTTTCCTTCATTAACGAGATCTTGCCACTGCTGCAGAGCCGCTGGATGGCCCCAGGATCTGATTCCCGGGCAGTCAGCAAGATACTGATCTCAGGGAAAGGGAAGGGAGGGGGAGACTTAGAAATTGACTTTTTTTTCTCAAGCCATAAATGTTAGTGTTGCTACAGTGATGGACCCCCCCCCCCCCCCCCCGTTTAACACTTTTAGTGCTAGTGCGGTAAACATTACAGTGCAGATCAATGCAATGGATACCGCTCACAGGCTTTCTACAAAATATGTGGTGTACACTAAACAGCACTGCCCCCAGCACATCAGCACGGCAATGTGTCTGGTGATATGAGTGGATGTGACTTCACTAAGCCGCTCTGCTGGTATCCGCTTATGACGACTTATTTTACTGGAAGGCACTTGCATTTTATGGCGATATGAGTGGATGCTAACTGTTCTCATCAAGCGCAAACAATGTGGCAATCTCTTGAGTTTGGGAATGGGAATTAATGGTTAACAATTCTGATTTTGATATGTGTGCTCTCCGTGTCCTTTTCTCCCCTAGCAGTGTCTCCAGTGGTGAAATGAATGCATTAAAGAGAGCTTCTCACACTGATATCTGGTTTTATTGGCTCTATTTGAATTTGCAATCCCACAGTGTAACTGGCACTCTTGGTACTATTGGCTTACTCTGATATCTCCTCCCTCTCATAGCTCTCTCCATAATCAGCCAAGTACTATCCAGCCATCACACAGGAGATAGATATATATTTCCTCTGTGTACTCCACGGCACCAGATAATCAATGGGTTTTATCTCTCTCCTCCAGCTGGTATGACCAGTCAATTCTTCTATTTAAGGTGACTCCACCCCCTCCTCAGTTTTTTTTGGTCCTACCAGCTGGTGGAACGGGAGGCAGAAGCCTCCGTTACTGTACTCCAGAAAGAAGCCAGAAACGCCTAATTAATACAGACTGGAGCACTCCTTCCTCCACTAAGTTCAGTGGTTTGGAGCCTCCAACATCTTCCCAACTTTCTCACTAACCTCACTGAGACAGGAGGTTTGCTCCAAACCAAACTTCATACCGGCACAAGGAATCTGTTGAGCTCTCCTTCCCCCACTAAGTTGTGCGGATAAAGGGAAGTAAAATTTCGGGCATCCATCACGTTCCCCGCTGCAGCCCCAAACCAATAGGGAAGTCTGGGCTTATCTGAAGCACTTCAACACAGCGTGCGTTCAAGGCATGGAAGGCACTCATTACAGGAAGTTGTAAGAACAAGAGGCGGATGTAGAGATCTCCAATGTACACCTCAGCAAAACCGGAAGTAGACTCCGCGTCTGTTCCAGACATGGAACACAGACGGTATAAATAAGCATATGAAGGAGCATATGGTAAGTATCTTAAATTTCTGGGGTCTGTTACATGCGGTTCCATTGACCTCGCTTATTTATTATAGTATAAGAAGCATGTCTTCACCCTCTGCAAAAGAAAGCCTAATGAAGGCTCTACTAAAGAAGAAAAACCCCACAAACGCAAAAATTGTCCGGCATGTGATACCAAAATGTTAGCATCAGATAATTCACGTTTGTGCCAGAAATGTGTCAAGAAACTTGCTGTCTCAGAAATGCCTAATCAATTTCAGGAATTCATTACCTGGATGAAAGCCTCCATGCAGGAGACCTTTTCTGCAATGCAAGATGCCATTATCCCCAAGGAGAAGCCTAGACTAGATCATCCTGGAGAAGGGACATCCAGCAGGACAACGCAACAAGAAGATAAATGCAGTTTACAGGAGTTGGATTTAGAATACTCATCAGAAGAAGGTGAGATCCTGGATGATGTAAGTTCATCTAGTGCTGAAAAAATGGATGGATTCTTAAAAAACCTCAGGAAAACACTAGGTTTAATAGAGAAAAATAGGAATTAAGAAATTTGCACCAAGTTTCCCTGTACATAATGCTGTTTCTGATATTATCAGTTATGAATGGGAAAAAATCAGATAAAAGATCATCGACCACAAAAAGATTCGCAAAGATGTATCCATTTGATGTAAGTACCTGGGTTACTCCAGCTAGAGTAGATGCGCCTGTATCAAGATTAGCACGTCACATTACTATTCCATTAGTAGACAATGCTGCTTTAAAGGATCCTATGGCCAAAAGAATGGAATCAGCCCTGAAGAGACAGTTCTCCCTGATTGGCCAAAACATGAAGGTGGCAACAGCCCTGGCCTGTGTAGCTAGAACTGTGCTCATATGGCTCTCCTACCTGGAGGTAAAAATAGATTAATCAGTCTCCAGAAATTACTTAGAGGTGGCTACCATTAAGGACGCAAATAATTTTGTATGCGATGCATCTATGGATTCTCTGAGTGGCGGCAAAATCATCTTTATCTGCTTCAACTAGAAGAGCATTGTGGTTAAAATCATGGGGAGCAGATGGATTATCTAAAAGTAAGCTCATGTCACTTCCTTTCTCAGGTGAGAAATTATTTGGTGAACAGCTTGAAGACCTAATTAAAAAGATGACTGGAGGCAAAAGTACCTTCCTTCCGCAAGATAGACAACCCAGGACATCCCCATCTAGGAATGCATCTTACAAATCAAGGAACTATTCCTTTCGTGAAATAAGAAATTCCAGGGGAGACAAAGGGAACAGATGCAAACATCATATAACCAGTCAAGAGGGGGATTCAAGAAAGACTTCCCCAGGAAGAATCAATTCATAAAAGTATTCTGAGAAGCAGCGGGTCCTGTCTCCAGTACCTATAGGGGGTTGACTAACTTCTTATCAAACAGCCTGGAGCACAGCAGATGCCTGGGTACATCAGATACTGAAGACAGGATACCCGCTGGAATTTCAGACGATCCCCAAAATCAACAAATTCCATACATTTTCCAATGAACAAGAGGAAAGCAAAATTATTCTCACAGGAATTGACCAAAATGTTGCAGCAGCAGGTGATAGAACCTGTTCCAATATACCAAAAGTACCTTGTGATATATTCTATACTGTTTGCTGTTCCAAAGCCTTCAGGGAATTACAGAACGATTTTAGATCTGAAATGGCTCAACAAGTTCCTAGTGAAAAAGCACTTCAGGATGGAAACCGTTTTATCAGTCATCAAGTCTGTTTTCCAACGATTTCCTAACAAAGATCGACCTACATGACGCATACTATCATGTCCCAGTAAGAGAAAGTCATCTCAGATTCCTTCGGTTTGCAATAAAGGAACTACATTTCCAGTTCAAAGTACTTCCATCTGGACTCAGAACAGCCCCAAGGGTCTTCACAAAATTACTAGCAGCAGCATTAGAAGACTTAAGAATAGAAGGCATATATATAATTCCTTACCTAGACGACTTATTGATGACCGCTCAATCAGCCCGTCTGGCAGAATGTCAGACCCTGCGAGTTGTAAGGCACATGGCAGACCTAGGTTGGGTGATAAACCAACAAGAGTTCACTCATCCAATCTCAGAATATCAAATCCTGGGGATGTCAATAGACACCTCAGCATCAACGGTCATCCTGACAGAAAACAGGATAAGAACCATTCAGCAGATGATCAATAAATTTCTAACCAAGAAGATTCATTCAGCCCAAACAATGAAGTGTTTGGGAAACATGGTATCAGCAGTACAAGTGGTTCCCTGGTCGAGGTTTCATATGAGACCCGTACAGAACCTATTTCTAAGGTCATGGAACAAGGATTACAGCAATCCTTATTTAAAAAAAAAAAAAAAAAAAAAACATTCCCAGGCATGTCATGAAGGACATGACATGGTGGACGAAGATAGAAAATCTTACAAAAGGAAAATCCCTTCTAGATCACAAATGGGCTTTTCTTATGACAGATGCCAGCTCAACAGGCTGGGGAGGAGTCTGGGGCATACAGACAATGCAAGGCACCTGGTCAGAGCAAGAAAAGAAAATGCACATCAACCTACTGGAACTAAGAGCAGTAACAAACACCCTAAAGCACTTCCAGGACAACTTAATAGGGAAAGCGTTACACCTAAGATCTGATAACAGCGCCACTATTATATACATAAAAAGACAGGGAGGAACCAGGAGCAGAGCCCTAAACAGGGAAGTAGAGCCCATACTCAGGTGGGCAGAAAAAAATCTACTCATGGTAACAGCCTCCCACATACATCGGGCGTACAAAATGTAGAAGCAGACTTTCTCAGTAGAAAGACAATAGATTCTGCAGAATGGAGTCTAAACCAAGAAATTTACCTTCAAATAGTTGGCCTCTGGGGGAACCCAGAAATAGATCTGATGGCAACCTACAACAACACAAAATGCAGAAAGTTCTTTGCCAGATGGCAGACCTCAGCATCCCAGGGGCAGGATGCGCTGAAGCATTTCTAAAGTTTCTCGCTGGGGTACATCTTCCCTCCCATCCCTCTTATACTGGAGGTACTGAAGAAAGTGCTGAAGGACAGAGCAGAAGTCATTCTAATTGCTCCAAGGTGGCCCAGGAGGAGTTGGTTTGCCAACCTAGTAACAATGTCGGTCCTACCTCCTTGGATCTGGCCAGACAGGAAATATCTATTGGTTCAGAGACCTCTAGTTCACCCAAATCCAGGTCTCTTCCATCTAACAGCCTGGAGGTTGAGCGGAAATGTCTGAAGGAAAGAGGTGTTTCTGACTGTCATAACAACTATTATGGCAGGAAGGAAAGCGCCCACCACTATAGTATACAATAGAGTATGGAAGACCTTTACTAAATAGTGTAAGGAAAAACACTTGACTGAGCATAATATCTCTATAGCAGTCACTTTGAATTTCCTACAAAATGGATTTGACTTGGGTTTAAAACCTGCACCAATAAAGGTACAGATTTCAGCTCTATCTGCTATTATGGTGAGGCAACTTTCAGAAGATGAGTTAACAAAGAAATTTGTTAAGGCCATAGGAAAAGCCCGCCCTAGAATCAGAGAGGTCATTCCCCCTTGGAATCTAAACTTGATACTCAATCAACTAGTAAATTCTACTCTTTGAACCACTACAGACAATTCAAATCCGTCAATTAACTTGGAAGACTGTAGTCCTGACAGCTATAACTTCAGCAGAACGGGTCAGTGAAATACAAGCCCTATCCTTATCTTTTCATAAAGATAAAATAGTATTAACCCCTTAAGGACTGGCTGCGCACGTACTTTACGGTCCCTTAAGGACCACGGAGCAAATTTTTTTGCAGGATCGGATTGGAGACTCATCGAATGGCAGCAGCCGCGCGGGGAGCCCGGAATTCCATGACGGTCCATGGGTTTAGAGGAAAAGTAATCTCTGAATTCCATTTAAATCAAGAAATTAACCTTCCCTCATTGTGCCAATCCCTCTGGCCCAAAAGAAGAACCGCTTCACTCATTAGATCTAGTCACATGTGTTTCATCATATCTGGAAAGAACAAAGGATTTCAGAAAATTGGACGCTTTATTCATTCATTACCAGGGTAAGTCAAAAGGATTAGCAGCTTCCAAAGCTTCAATTGCCAGATGGATCAAGCAATGCATAAAGATGACATACCTGGAGGCCAAAGTAGATCCTCCTATACAAGTTAAAGCTCACTCAACCAGAGCGATGTCTACTTCTTGGGCACACAAAGCCAATGCATCCCCTGAGGAGATCTGTAAAGCAGCTACGTGGTCATCAACATCGACCTTCATAAAGCACTATAAGCTAGACGTTCCTGCATCAGCGGACACAAAATTTGGAAGGAAGGTCCTGGAGGCAGTCATTCCAACATAACTGGGTAGGGAAGTATTTGTTTCAGTTAGATTCACCTCTGTGTTAAACATTTAATGCTATAGCTTTGCACTCTATATCACTAAGTTTGTTATATGGTAGCATGTGGTATTACCCATCCAGTATATTGCTTGGGAACTTCTCATTGAGTATCTGGTGCCGTGTAGTACACAGAGGAAAGGATGACCTTTTCTTACCAATATTTCCTTTTCCTCTGTGTATCTCCACAGTACACCCCACCCTTAATAATATCTCATTATATGTTCACGGCTCAGCTACAAAGAAAACTGAGGAGGGGGTGGAGTCACCTTAAATAGAAGAATTGACCGGTCCTGCCATCTGGAGAAGGGAGATAAAACACATTGATTATCTGGTGCTGTGGAGATACAGAGGAAAAGGAAATATCGGTAAGAATGTTTCATCCTATTGTTTTTTTTGGGACAGTTTTAGTGTACACCACATATTTTGTAGGAAGCCTGTAAATGGAATCCATTGCACCGCTGGCTGCTGCTGTTGGTACTGAAGTCTCTCTGCATCCTCTTCCCTCCAACACATTGACACCTTTGTGCCAGGATCATATGCTAATGATGAGTCCCTGCCCAATCCCTTGCTTTTTAATTTTTAGTGCATATGGTGGATGTATGCTGTGGAAGGGAAGGTCCACAAGTAGGGGAATGAAGCCTATCTAAAAGAGTCTTAATGGATCCATTGCTTTGTTGCAAGGGGTTGATGGTGGGGATAATTTAAACACACATTCTCCACTCATTTTAGAAATACATTTATTTTATATAAAATTTAGTGTTTTGTTAACTAGCTACAGGAGGAGAGAGCTGAGCAGTACAGGGACACTGTATTATGAGGCAAAAAATACCTCCAGGATTATTCAGTTGTTTAATAGCTTAAATGCTCTGTGTCTAAAGTGTCATTTAATTTCTTTTTTCACCTCCCAACATGTCACGCAGGCGGATATTCTTGATGTTAACCAAATTTTTAAGGATTTAGCAGTAATGATTCATGATCAAGGAGAGATGATTGGTAAGTGTCTTGTTTTCTTTCTTGTATAAGGTGTGTATTTTGACTGTGTGTATAAAATAAGAGGATTTTAGTCTTACCTGTTAAATCCTTTTCTCTTAGTCCATATAGGTTACTGGTAACTTTGGGTAGGCAATCCACCCCTTTAAGTAGGCAGGAACAATTCTAGACGTGAATGCTGGGTGGAGCCTACCTCCTCCTCTTAGCTGCAGCTAGCCAGTCCCCTCCAGTTAGACTTGAGACACTATTGACTAGGTAGTAAGAAGGGAAAGAAGAGCATGAACCCGAAAGAACTCCCACGTTCTGCCACAGGAGAGCAAAGTATGGTCACTTGACAGGGTGGGAGACCAGTAACCTATATGGACTAAGAGAAAAGGATTTAACAGGTAAGCCTAAAATCCTCTTTTCTCTGTCGTCCAATATAGGTTACTGGTAGCTTTGGGATGTCCAGCCATTGAGTTTCCCAGAGGTGGGAAGTAAGGCAAGGACCAGGCGCAGGCCCCCAAAGTTACCAGAGCTTATATGAACCATCAGATCATAGACGGCCCTAACAATAACAACGAAGTGTCAACGGACACAAAACTAGGGAACAATCCAGGAACTGATACACAGCATGCTGAACTAGAGCCAACTGGGCTCAAAAGTGAAGGAGTACTGAAGAGATGAAGGAGATCCTAGACAGGCAAAGCTGCATCCAGGATCTTCCTCCCAAAGCTAGCATCAGCCAGTGCCAGCACATCAATACGGTAGTGTTTAGAGAAGGTGTGCACAGACGACCAAGTAGCAGCCTTGCACAGCTGATCAGCTGAGTTCTGATTCTTGTAAGTCCAAGATGCCCCAATGGATCTTGTGGAATAAGCTATGATCCGAAAGGGAACAGGCTTCTTCCTCAGTTTGTAAGCCTTGCGAATGGTAGACTTAAATCCAAGACGCAGTGGTCACCTTGGATGCAGGTGTGTCTGCCCTGGGACCCTCAAGAATGACCAAAGGAGCGCCAGACTGGTGAATATACTCCGTGTGGTGCACATAGAACTTAATGCAGTGCACCACATCTAACGAGTGAAGATCCCTTTCCTTGTCAGATGTAGGGTCAGGACAGAAAGACGGTACCACTATCTCCTGATTAATGTGGAATTCAGAGACCACCTTATGGAGAAACTCGTGCGAAGCACCGCCTTGTCTTTATGAAACACCAAAAATAGTGGTTACAAGATAGGGCATGCAACACCGACACGGTGAACAGATACGATCGCCAGGAGAAAAGCTATTTTTCAAGTCAGCAGGCGTAGAGGAATAGTAGCTAAGGAGTCAAATGGAGGGTGCTGAAGGACGCTAAAAACCAAGTTAACCTTTTGAGTGCCAGAGAGGTATCCAACGCAATGCGTTGGATAACTCTGGCACTCAAAGGGTTAAGAGCCCACTGAGAAGCAGAATTCTTAAACACAGGACAAGTATGAGCAACGCCCTGGAAGAAAACCTTGACATCAGGAAGAAACGCGACGTGTCTTTGAATGAAGACAGAGAGCGCAGAGGACTGAACCTTAAAGGAACTCCAACTAGGGCCCTTATCCACTCTGTCCTGCAGAAAGGACAGGACCGTTGGAAGATCAAATTCCTGGGAAAGGTCCTTATCAGCACACCAAGAGAGAAAAGTAGACCAGACTCAATAGTAAGCCTTAAAGGGAACAGGCTTGCGAGCACTGAGCATAGTGGCCACCACACCAGAAGAGAAACCCTTCTTCAGTATTGAGGATTCAATATCAATGCCGTCAAACCCAGACAATTGACATCCTCCTTCCACAGGTATCCCTGTAAAAGAAGATCTGGACGGCGGGGAAGCCGAAAGGGCTCCACCACTGAGAGATCCAGAAGCTCCGGAAACCAAGCCTGCTGAGGCCAGTACGGAGCAATCAGAATGACTGGACATCGCTCCAGCCGCAGTTTCTGCAGCACCTTGTGTAACATGAGAATAGGAGTAAAGATGAATGCCTGAGAAAAGTGCCAAGGTATTGACATGGCATCCACTGCTAGAGCTAGAGGATCACCCCAGTGAGAGCAGCACTTTGTGACCTTCCGGTTGTGTCTTGTCGCCATTAGGTCGATGCACAGAAGTCCCCACCTCTGTACAACGAGGTTGAACACCTCTTGATGCAGTTCCCACTCTCCGCTGTCCACTGTGTGTCGACTTGAGGAAATCTGTTAGAAGGTTGTCTACGCCGGGGATATGGCAGGAACATTTTCTTCTGCCAAGGACAAAATATTTTGACCTCAAACTAAGCTGCGAGACTTCTTGTTCAACCTTGCTTGTTGATGTAAGCCACTGCCATGGCATTGTCTTACTGGACTCTGACTGGGCATCCCACCAGCTGGTGCGTCCAGTGGCGAAGAACATGAAATATCGCCCAAAGCTCCAACATGTTGATGGGAAGGAGAGATTCCTCCGGAGACCACTGTCCCTGAGCATTCATGTGGCCCAGAACCGCTCTCCAGCCGTACAGGCTGGCATCTGTCATCCAGAAGGACACCAGGAAGGACTTGCCCTTCAGCAGATTGGAGCAGTCGAGCCACCACGACAGACTCGGTTCCACGTGAAGAGGGTTAGACACCACCCTCTTCAGGAAGTCTGGCGGTCCTCTAGAGTTCCCTGGTGTGAGCTATGGCAAACTCCCAGGAATACCAGCCTTTGAGATGGTACAAGATCCGACTTGTCCATGTTGAGGAGCCACCCATGATGGGTGAATGTAATCCTTGACCTGCTGATGAAGGTCCGGAGAGGGTGCCTTCAGAAGCAAGTCATCCATATACGGAGTGACTGATGCTGTCCCGATGGAGGACAGACACTAAAGCTCCCAGGACTCGACTTGGGGAGCTATAGTCAGACCAAAAGGAAGAGCAGAGAACTGAAAATGCCCTTGGTCGCAAGCAAACCTGATGTATTGCCAACTCCCTGGATGAATGGCGATATGCAGGTATGCGTCCTGAAGATCCAGAGAAGCGAGGAATTCCCCAGGAGACATGGCAGTGATCACAGACTGTAGAGACTCCTGGTGATAGTCTTGACCACAAAGAAATTGAGATCCTTTGGGTCCAAAATTGGACAACAGCCACCATCCTTGGAAACCACAAATAGGTTTGAGTAAAAACCCATGTCCTGTACCAGGTCCGGTTCCAGAACCTCCTTGTCTAAAAGGGTCTGTATGGTGTCGTTGAACAGACGGCGTTTTTCCACCGAGAAGTAAGAACCGGAAAGCAGGAAGAGAGGTGAAAGGGATCCTGTACCCCTCTGACACCACCTGCAAAACCCACGGATCCACTACGGTATCTGTCCAGACATCGAGGAAGTGTCACAAATGACCACCATACTGGAGTGTGGGGACCGGGGTTCGGCGAGGAAGGTTTGGAAGCCTTGGGCTTGGCGGAGGACTTGGGCCTCCATTGCTCTTTGGGCTTGGAGGAGGAATGCGGAGCCTGGGGAACCGCCTGGTTTGCAAGATGCGTCTCAGCCTGGAAGGAATGAAAAAGCCGATTTACGCTTGGTAGGAGTCAACTTCCTAGGGACCATGGGCAGGATGGTACTCTTGCCCCCAGTGACCTTTCTAATGAGGTCCTGAAGCTCTGGCCCAAACAGAGAGGTGCCCTGAAAAGGCAACAAGAGTAAGGCTTTTTTAGAAGCGGTGTCTGCAGATCAGATCTTGAGCCAAAGAGCCCGTCTAGCAACCACAGACATACTGGAGACCCTGGCCACCAAAGGGATGGCATCAAACATAGCAGCAAAAACATAATGTTAAGCGTCAGAGATGTTCGCAAGTAGCCTTAACATCTCAGCAGTATGAGCTCCCTGACGGACAGCCACAGTGAGCTGTTCAGACCGCAATGGCCCTGTTCACCCAAGCAGCAGCAAATGCTGGGCGTAGGGAGGTACCAGCTGTAGCAAAGATGGTCTTAAGGGAAGTCTCAAGCTACTTGTCAGCCCAATCTTTAAGGGCAGAAGTGTCAGTTACAGGCAAAGCAGTGAACTTAGAGAGTCTAGAAACAGGGGCTTCCACCTTAGGTGGATGAACCCACTGAGCCAACACCGCTTCAGAGAAGGGATATAGCTTAGCAAACTTCTTAGAGACAGAAGGCTTTTTGTCAGGATACTTCCACTCATCAGACACTAGATGGTCAAGAGTGGGATTGGATGGAAAAAAGTATGCGGCCTCTTAGGCTCCTGAAACACATCAGAGGGGTCTGAAGGAACCTCTTGTACCAAGGTGATGTTAAGGGTATTCAACACAGCCCTGATCAGGCCCTCAGCTGAGGGATCCGGATCGGCCTCAAAAGGTTCCCTAAAAAATTGTGAGGAAACCACAGCGGAACATTCCCCTTAATCAGAATCCACCAACAGTTCCTACTCGGATGAATCTGATATGTTGGGTTCTCACTGCGGGTTTTGCCAGGGAAGATCTGACAGCAGTAGGGGGCTCTCAAGACTGGAAGACCCCCTGTAATTGGGATGGGAGGAGTTGTAAGGTAGACCTAAGGTCTCTGGTAGTAGCCTTAAACTCTTGCATCCATATTGGCTCTAGAGCATGGCTGGAGGTCCCTGGGGGAGACGCAGGGGTAACAGTGCATGCTGGTTGTAAATGACCTGAGTATTCTGTAGGTAACCCTGATTGACATGAGGAGCAGTGTACAATGGGGGACAGACACCCCAGTAGTCCTTAGTCTTAGGTCTAGCCCCCAAGCTCCAACGGAGTAGACATTCTCACAGTGTCAAAATGTTTAAAGTATAAGGAATCACCCAAATAGTGTGCATGATTAAAATTTCACCCCAGAAATTGCTAAAATGCACTTATCTGGCAGGCGAAGGGTTAATCTGCTGAGGAGAGAAGAGCCCAAGCCCTGTGTAGGATACGCGTGAAGGGAAAGCACAAAAAGGCTGCCACGACAGGAGCCAATCAGAAACGATCGCGCAATGAAAGCGCTCATGGGAAGTGTGTTTTCCCTGTAAAAGTACCCCAACAGTGCCCGAAGCCCCCTGAGCTCCCCAACACACACAAAAGTTGACCGGATAGCAGAGCAAGGGCAGACAAACAAAATGAGCAGTCTCTTAAGTTGCTACGTTGAGCGGTTGCAGAGATATGTCCCAAACTGTAAAGTCCCATAGAGGTGAATGGAGCATGGCGTCTATGCGGTAAACGCTCGCCTTAAAGGCTCGGAACACAGTTAACACGGCGAATGCAAAAATGTAAAACCACTCAAAAGCCCACTAGAACTAGTCAGCAGACCCAATAAACACTGGTCCCAGTAGTGAATGGAGCATGGCGTCTATGCGGTAAAGCGCGCCGGAACTCAAGTTTTGCAAAGTTTTACCATGAAGTAAAATACATAAAAAAAACACTAGTACTTGTCACCAGACCCAATAAACACTGAACCCAGTAGGGAAAGTGCCAGCAACCCCCCCAAAAGATGCTAAATCAGCAACCAAAGGGTTAAGTTACCACAGAAACTTGCTCCAAAACACCCAGCAGGCATACAGATAAACCCAGTGAGTGCAAGAGTATGTATTAGGAACTCCAAAGGAAACCCCTGTGCGGAGGGGACATGTGGACCTCCGCACTCAAAGGGTTGCTCAACTTTTCATCAGGTCTTCTGTCTTCAGATTACCATGTATAAAGAAGCCTCAGTGGGCAAGTCCTGAGGAAAGAACTTCTAATCCAAGATTTTCCTCCCAGGGCTCAAGGTCCACCAAAGCACCTGGAAATGGAGCCTATCCACTAGGGAATTGTCAGTAATAGTAATCCGCCTAATGGTGGTATTCTATATCTAACAAAACAAAAAATAAGCTAAAACTATTATCTTGCCTGTATCTTCATCAAGGAACAAATCTTACTGGAGAGGATTGGCTAACTGCAGCTAAGCAGAGGAGGTAGGCTCCACTCAGCATTCACTTCTAGAATTGTTCCTGCCTACATAAAGGGGTGGATCGCCTACCCAAAGTTACCAGTAACCTATATAGGACGACAGAGAAATGTATATTTATATATATGTACAAATACACTCAAGGAGTAAACAGGGATCGAAATGTTGACATTCAATAAACGGGCAATTTTTATTTATTATTCTGGAAGAAGTCCTGTGAGTACAGATTTACCTAGATCTTCTGAATTTTGATTTGCCTGTTCATACGAAGGAGGAGTATAATTCAAGACTTGGCCTGTTTGTCTCCCAGTGATGAAACATTAGCATAAAAAAAATAAATCAAACCAAACAAAAATAATTTTTCTATTGAGCACTAACCAAACAAATCCGCTCCTGACTGTATTTGAAGTGTTTACCAGTTTAGAAACATTAAAACTGTCTACCAGGCACAAGTAAACACAAAATTACAGACTGTCTCGGTGCAAGAGGGAAAGTATTTAACTGCCTGCTGCATTAATTATCAGATGGAGGTGAGTGATTAGAACTTCTATATGTCAGCCACAATTAAACTGTTGACTGGAGCACTGGCCCGCCCTTCTTTCCAAATTCTCCACCCTAGGGACCCAAAATGGACAGATTTACATTGTATAAGAAATTAACTGTACACTACATTTCCCTGGAGCTAATCAGGGTAGTTACCCTGCAGGATTTGGGGAGCTATATAACACACCCTTCTTCACTATTCCTGGGACTTTGATAAAGTTATATTTTATTCATTGACATTTCTATCCAGTAAGGACCAAAACTTGTGCATGTGTTTAAAGGGTTAGTAATGTCTTTATTAAACAAAATGAAATATTGTAGCTATTACAAAAATAAACTAAATGATCGAAGTCCCATCTCTCAGACCTTTATTGTTTGAGAGCTATAACATTTTAAAGTCCCCCTCCCCCCCCTGCACTGACATCAGCTGTAAGCTGACAGCAGGAGATCCTGGTCCTGGGACCAACTGGAGGCTCTTCAGCAGAGCCGAAATGCAAAATCTAAAAAATACTTAATTGGAACGTTCTATAAAGTGTGCTTGCAAACCAGGCACACTTTGTAGTACATTCCAATTAAGTATTGTATTAGATTGCGTTATTTCAGCTCTACTGTAGAGCTTCCTTGAGTCAGCAGACACGAATCTCCTTCTGTCAGCTTTACAGCTGACACCAGGGAAAGGGAAGGGAGCGGGGAAAACTTAAGTTACATCTCTCATATTGTTTTATCATGTTTTACATTTGTTTTGTGTGTGTTTGGTAACTTTTTTCTGTAAGGGTAAATTTATTAAAAGTTGTTCCGCGCCTTTAAGCGCGCTTTTCCCGCATAGACGCCATTGCTCCTTTACTCTCTATGGGTTTACACAGTGTGGGACGTATCTCTGGAACCGCTTGTCACAGCGACTTCAGAGTGGGCTCATTTTGTTGGTCTTCCCTTGCTCTATCATCCGGTTGCATGATTCGGTGTGTTGGGGGTCTGGGGGGGGCTTCAGGCACTGTTTTGGGGTACTTCTGAGAAAAACTACGTTTCCCATGAGCGCTGGTTTCGCGCCCGTTTTCTGATTGGCTACCGTCACGGCAGCCATTTTGTGAGTTATTCTCAGCGAGTATACTACGCAGGGACCGAGCCTTCTCGCTCTCCTCCGCAGATTAACCCTTCGCTTGCCAGATAAGTTTAATTTTAGACATTTCTGGGGTGAATTTTTAATCTTTCACAATTCAATTGGGTGATTCTTGTCAGTGGAGTATATCTGACGCTGTGAGCATGTCTACTCCACTGGAGTCAGGGGCTAGACCCAAGACTAAGGAGGCTGGGGTGTCAGTTTCCCCCATTGTGTTTTGCTCCTCTTGTCGCTCTGGGCTGCCTAGAGAATTTTCTGGTCATTTATGCCCAAAATGTGCAGAAAGCCATGACAGCAACCCTGGGCTTTCCAGTCATGCCATTGAGCCAACTTGGGTGAAAGAGTTCAAGGCTGCCACTAGGGATCTCAGATCCACTCTTCAACTTTTCCCCTCTCAGGTTCAGGGGGCTCTTCAGGTTTGGCAGACCCCCTCCACAATCAGGACCTCCCTGCCCAAACCACAGGGGGCTCCTGATATGTCTGATTCTTCTGAGGAAGAACTTTTACAGGTTTCTGATGCTGAGGAAGGCACTGTTATTGAATCTACCAGGTCTGTTGGTGACCCTTTTGAATGTGACCCTGAACTCTCTGCAGAGGGTTTGATCAGAGCTGTGCTAACCACGCTCAACCTTCCTTTGACTCAGGAATCTACTCATGATCCAACTGACGTTTTTTAAAAACTGTCTAAAGCTGTTATATGTTTTCCTACTAATCCTACTCTTGCTCGTTTAGTCTCTGATGCGTGGAGGAATCCTGATAAATCCTCTTCTGTGTCCAAAAAGTTTGCTAAACTTTACCCTTTTCCGGAGGCTGAACTGGCTAAATGGGTTCATCCTCCTAAAGTGCATGCTCCAGTTTCTAGGTTATCTAAATCTACTGCCTTAGCTGTATCTGATGCTTCTGCCCTGCAGGATTGGACGGACAAAAAGTTAGAAACTTGTCTTAAATCTATTTTTGCCTCTATTGGCACTGCCATGCGTCCAACCTTTGCAGTGGCGTGGGTTAACCGGGCTATTGCGGCCTGGACTGAACAGCTTACTGAGGCGGTTCGTCAGGATGCGCCAGTGTCTGAGCAGCTACAGCTTCTTGCTAATAAATCAGAAGCTCAAAATTATGTTTCTGACGCTGCTTTTGATGCTGTGCGCATGATGGCGAGGGCCTCCACTTCCTCTGTGGTGGCTAGACGCGCTCTTTGGCTGAAAATTTGGTCTGCTGACACCGCTTCTAAGAGCCTTGCTTTCATTACCCTTCCAAGGGACCTCACTGTTTGGATCTGAACTTAAGGAGATGATTAGTGAGGCTACTGGTGGTAAAAGTACTCTTCTACCATCAGTCTTCAAAAAGAAGTTTCCAGCCAAACGCAATCGGTCCTTTCGTTACTTCCAAACTGAGACACGCTCTGCGTCCCAGGCGGGTACGTCCTCTGCGCGCTCCTCCTCCAAGCCCAAACAGTCCTGGAAGCCCAAAGTTGCCCCCAAGGCCAAGACCTCCAAGACTGCTTTGGCATGACTCACCGAACCCGGGTCCGCATCCGGCTGTAGGTGGACGTCTCCACATCTTTCGCCGGGTTTGGGAGGAGTCAGTGGCGGACCCTTGGGTTATTCAGGTGGTATCAGTGGGATACAGGATCCCTTTCTCTTCCCTTCCTCCTTTTCGGTTCCATTTTACTCGTCCTTCTCAGGAGCCTACAAAAAGACGTCTGTTCGACACTATTCAGGATCTTTTGGACAAAGAGGTCCTGGAATTGGTTCCACCAGAGGACACAGGTTCAGGATTCTATTCCAACCTGTTTGTTGTGGCCAAAAAGGACGGAGGTGCTCGTCCTATTTTGGATCTCAATTCCTTTGTTGTGAGTTCCCACTTTCATCAGGAATCTCTGCGTTCTGTGATAGCAGCAATGTCTCCAGGGGAGTTCCTTGCCTCCCTGGACCTTCAGGATGCATATCTTCACATCCCTATTCATCCAGAGAGCAGACGGTATCTCAGGTTTGCCTGTCACAAAGGCCACTTTCAGTTTTCAGCTCTTCCCTTTGGACTGACTTCAGCTCCTCAGGTTTTTCAGAGAGTATTGGGAGCTTTGATAGCTGTGCTTCATCGAGATGGTGTCAGGGTGACTCCCTACATGGACGATCTGCTCCTGAAAGCTTCATCTGCGGAGATCCTTCACCAGCAGGTTCAGTTGTGCATCCAGACACTCAATCGCCACGGCTGGATTGTGAATCTGGACAAGTCAGACTTGGTCCCATCTCAACAGATCCTCTTCTTGGGTCTCCTGTTCGACACTCAGCAGTGCATGGTGTTTTTACCGGAGGAAGTTGCTCATCAGATTGCACTCCGTGTATCCAAGATCCTGGAGCTCGAAAGGGTTCCAGTGCCGAAGTTGACTTCTCTGGTGGGGAAATTCATTTCCACGATAGAGGCAGTGCCATTTGCTATGGCACACACCAGGGAACTTCAGAGGTTTGTGATTCAGACGTGCAGGAATCATCCAGATCATCAGCATCTGTCAGTCTCTCTGCCTCCTCATGTCGAGCTGAGCTTGGAATGGTGATTGGACCTGTCTCATCTCCTGAAAGGGAGGTCCTTTCAGGTTCCCTATTGGACCGCAGTCACGACGGATGCCAGCCTCCGGGGATGGGGGGCAGTGTTGGGTCGTTTCAGTGCTCAGGGGAAATGGGGACTGGAAGAATCTCTCCTCTCCATAAATGTTCTGGAACTTCGTGCCATCTTTCTTGCCCTGAGACACTGGGAATCTCAGCTGGAGGGTTGTCCAGTCAGAGTGGAGTCCGACAACGCCACCGCAGTGGCCTACATCAACAGACAAGACGGCACAAGAAGTCTCACCGCTTGGTTAGAGGTCAAGGCCATCTTATCTTGGGCAGAAGCTCATGTTCCCGTCATTTCAGCAGTACACATTCCAGGAGTAGACAACGTCATGGCAGACTTTCTCAGTCGTCATACAGTCGACAGTGGAGAATGGGCACTTCATCCAGAGGTGTTTCACCCAGATGTGAGGGGTACCTGTAGTGGATCTGATGGCTACCAGACACAACAGGAAGGTGCCAGTGTTTTGCTTTCGGTGGAGGGACCCTCTTGCTCTAGCTTTGTCAATCCCTTGGGAGGTCCCCCTAGCGTACATCTTCCCTCCTCTCCCTCTGTTGATCAGAGTCATCCAGAAGCTGAAGATGGAGCGTTGTCCTGTCATCCTAATCACCCCGAATTGGCCTTGTCAGTCCTGGTATCCGGAACTGCTAGCCATGTCCGTGGCGGATCCCTTACCGCTTCCTGCCCGTCCGGATCTACTTCTTCAAGGATATCTGTGGAAGGAGGATGTTCAGCATCTCCATTTGACGGCTTGGAGGTTGAATCCTCAATTTTGAAGAAGAAAGGGTTTTCCTCTTCAGTGGTGTCTACGATGCTTACAGCTCGCAAGCCTGTGTCTTCCAAGATCTATCATCGCATATGGTCAACTTTTGTTGCATGGTGTGCTGATAAGGATCTATCACTTGATTTCCATCTTCCCACGGTCCTGGCCTTTTTGCAGGATAGGGTTGAAAAGGGACTCAGCCTGAGTTCTCTCAAAGTTCAGACTTCTGCTCTGTCTGTATTTTTCCAGGAACGCATTGCTATTCTACCTGATGTTAAGGTTTTCTTCCAAGGTGTGCCTCATGTTCGGCCTGCCTTCAAGAGTCCAGCTCCCCAGTGGGACCTCAATTTGGTGCTGGGGGTTCTCCAGAGACCCCCGTTTGAATCCTTGGCTTCTATTCCTTTACATCTCTTGACCTGGAAAATGGCCTTTCTCTTGGCTATTGTTTCAGTTCGCCGGGTAGCAGAGTTACAAGCTCTGTCTTGTAAACCTCCTTACTTGGTATTCCACAAGGATAAAGCTGTGCTCCGCACTTCCAAGAAGTTTTTACCCAAGGTTGTTTCAGAGTTTCACATCAATCAGGAGATTGTGGTGCCCTCTTTCTGCCCTAACCCTTCCTCTGACAAGGAAAGAGATCTCCATTTGTTGGATGTTGTGCGTTGTCTTAAATTTTATGTTAATCGCACTGAGTCTATCAGGAAGTCTGACGCCTTGTTCGTCATTCCTGAGGAGCCTAGGGCAGGGAGACCGGCATCCAAGGTGACTATTGCATCTTGGATAAAATCTACCATTCGTGAAGCCTACAAGCTGCGGAATAAGCACGTTCCCTTCAGGGTTACTGCTTATTCCACCAGATCAATTGGGGCCTCTTGGGCCTATAAGAATCAGGCGTCTGCTGATCAACTGTGCCGGGCGGCCACTTGGTCCTCTGTGCACACATTCTCTAAGCACTATCGTGTAGATGTACTGGCCTCTGTTGATGCCAGCTTTGGGAGGAAGGTCCTGGAGGCAGTCTTGCCTGTTTAGGATCTTCTACTTCTGTGGTTCTTAGTGCTTCTTTGCTGTTGAGCCCGGTTGGCTCTAGTTCAGTGTGCTGTGATAGTTCGGAGGTTCGTTTTTACCCCTGGTTGGTGTCCGTTGACACTTCTGTTTTTGGGCTCTATGATTAATTGATTCATAGCAGTTCTGGTGACTTTTGGGCCTTGCGCTTGGTCCTTGCCTTACTTCCCGCCTCTGGGAAAGCTCAATGTTTGTACATCCCATTGTACCAGTAACCTGTATTGGACGACAGTGAAAATAGGAATTTAGTCTTACCTGTTAAATCCTTTTCACTTAGTCCATACAGGTTACTGGTCTCCCACCCTGTCAAGGGACCATGCTTGGCTGTCCTGTGGCATTCAGTGGGAGACCTTCGGGGCATGCTCACAGGAGTCTTCCTTTTCCTTCTTACTCTGGTCAGTTTTAGTGTCTCAAATCAATCTGGCTGGTTCTGGCTGAAGGCAGCTTAACCCCTTAAGGAACGGGAAAATCTGATGTCGTTTTCCCTTAAGGACCGGAGCAATTTTGACTTTTTTGACTGTCTTTGTTCAACCATATTTTCTCTTTAATTCCTTTTTGTGCACCCACACAAATTATGTACTGTTTTTTTAAGCACAAGTAGGGCTTTCTTTTGATACCACAATTATATGAATACCTCATTGTTTAATTTGATTGAAATAGAAAAAAAGAGCAAAAAAAAACAACAACATTTTGCTTACATTTTTCTGTCAGGATTTGCATACTATTAGTTTATGACAAAAAAATACCCCTAAATATATTCATTTGCTTCTCCTGAATATAAGAATACCCCTTATACCTAGTATTTCAATCCCTTCCTCACATTTACAAGGTAAATATTACAAGATGGATGCCATTATTTCCAACTTGTAATTTCTCAACAATTGGCATGAGAGCATCATAGCTTAGTTGATGGTGCCAGAACCAAAAATGTCCCACAAAGGTATATCTTTCTGAAAACTAGACAACATAAGGTAAATAATCAGGAGAATTTTCAAGTTTTTTATGCAGCTATTTTTCCAGAAAAAAATTTCAAAATTGTGGAAAAATTTTGTTTTTTTGCAGCTTTCACACTTACATTTCAATATTACTGTTGATATCAAGCACGGGATAGTTGAAAATTTAAAAATATCCATTGTTTAGTGTTCAGCTTCTTCTTCTGAGTACGGCAATACCCCATATTCATAGGTTTCTCAAGGTTTGGGGGAGCTACGGGGCCCAAATTGGAACATGCGCGTTTCCAGTTTCACACTTTGAATTTTCACAGCTTGCATCACTGGTGCCATGTCTCATTTGGGGCTGTGTAACAGTGCTCCACTCTAAGATTTCCCCCCCCAAATGTGTATATTTTTGGAAAGTAGACACCCCAGGCTTTCATTTTATGTAAGTTTTCAAATTTTTTACGTAGCCATTTTACCACCAATCCCTCGTACATCTTGACGCAAGTTAAAAAAAACAGCGTTTCACTGTCGTCCAATACAGGTCACTGGTACTCTGGGAGGCGTAAGTCCCCTTTAATAGGCAGGAACAACTATGCAAATGATTTGCAAGGGGCGGAGCCTCCCCTCTTACTTAAGCCACCTTCTGGCCAGAGCCACTTAGATTGATTTGTTCCTGGAGTGCTTTGCACACCAGGTAGAGAACATCTATGCATCTTAGTGTTTTATTATTTTTTTATTCAAATATGGAATACCACCATTAGGAGGGTGACCATGGCTGTGAATTGCCCTCTTTAAAGTGGCTGGTGCAGCTTCCAGGGATTTTCTGTGGACCTTATGCCCTGAAGAGGGGACAGCTTGTGTTAAGCAGCCTCCCCTACTGGGGAATTTACCTCTGGTTCTTTCCCACCTTATCATGGTCACCTGAAGACAGAAGTCCTGCAAGAAAGGTGAGTCACCCATTGAGTGCTGAAGGTCCACTTGTCCCCACAGTGTCCCTTTGATGGGCTTGTATTTGGGAGTTTCAATACACTCCAGCACTCATAGGGTGTTTTTATTGCATTGTTACTATTTTATGCAATTTCTGTGGTATTCTCTGGGTTTTGGAGCTTTTGATATTCGTTTACTCATGTTTCTTATGTGTTTCATACTTGTTTGGGCACTTTTTAATGTTTTCTTAAACTTTGTTAAAAATGGTGTTCCGCGCCTTTAAGAGCGGCTTTTTCCCGCTCAGACGCAAGGGCTCCTTTACTCTCTACGATAATTCACAGTGTGGGACATATCTCTGGAACCGCTTGTCACAGCACCTTCAGAGAGGGCTCATTTTAATGCTAGGCTCCTGCTCTATCATCCGGAATGTGTTTTATATATGTGGGGTGTTCAGGGGGGCTTCGGGCACTGTTTGGGGTACTTGTAAGGGAAAACTACATTTCCCATGAGCGCCTGGTTCGCGCTCGTTTCTGATTGGCTATCATGACGGCCGCCATTTTGTGGTACTTTTCCTAAGCGAGTACACTACGCAGGGACCGAGCCTCCTCTCTCCTCAACAGATT
This sequence comes from Rhinophrynus dorsalis, assembly GCA_037306005.1. Classification (NCBI taxonomy): domain Eukaryota; kingdom Metazoa; phylum Chordata; class Amphibia; order Anura; family Rhinophrynidae; genus Rhinophrynus; species Rhinophrynus dorsalis. Next base: position 269,018,057 of record CM074719.1, on the reverse strand, counting down.
AACCCTTCGCTGGCCAGATAAGTCCGAATTTCGACATTTCTGGGGTGAAACTTTAATCATTTACACTTTTTCTGGGTGATAGTGTTATTAGTGGGGTATATTGACACTGTGAGCATGTCTACTTCACTGGAGCTAGGGGCTAGACCCAAGTCTAAGGAGGATGGGGGGTCTGCTACCCCCATGGCGTTTTGCTCCTCTTGCCACATTGGGCTGTCTAGCGATAATGTGGGGGATCTATGCCCTAATTGTACTGGTCAAGATAGCAACCCTGGGCTTTCCAGCCATGCTATTGAGCCATCTTGGGTGAGGGAGTTTAAAGCTGCCACTAGGGATCTCAGATCCACGCTTCAACTCTTTCCCTCTCAGATACAGGGGGCTCTCCAGGTCTGGCAGACCCCCTCTACCATCAGGACCTCCCTGCCTAAGCCACAGGGAGCTCCTGATGTCACTGATTCTTCTGAAGAAGAACTCTTACTGGATTCTGATGCTGAGGAACGTACTGTTATTGAATCTAACAGGTCCATTGGGGACCCCTATGAGTGTGACCCTGAAGTCTCGGCTGAGGGTCTGATCAGAGTGGTTCTGAATACGCTCAACCTTCCTCTGACTCAGGAATCCACTTATGATCCTACTGATGTTTTTCAGAAAAAGCCATCTAAACCAGTTGTTTGTTTTCCAACTAACCCTACTCTTGCCCGTCTGGTCTCTGAGGCATGGAAGAATCCTGATAGATCTTCCTCTGTCTCTAAAAAGTTTGCTAAGCTTTACCCTTTTCCTGAGGCTGAGTTGGCAAAATGGGTTCATCCTCCCAAGGTGGATGCTCCTGTTTCTAGACTATCCAAGTCTACTGCTTTGGCTGTCTCTGATGCCTCTGCCCTGCAGGATTGGACGGATAAAAAGCTAGAGCTTTCTCTTAAATCTATTTTTGCCTCCATTGGCACTGCCATTCGCCCAACCTTTGCTGTGGCTTGGGTTAATAGAGCCATTGCGGCCTGGACTGAACGACTGACTGAAGCAGTTTGCCAGGATGCGCCAGTATCTGAACAGTTGCAGCTCCTTGCTAATATCACTGAAGCTCAGAACTATGTTGCTGACGCTGCTTTTGATGTTGTGCGCATGATGGCGAGGGCCTCCACTTCTTCTGTGGTGGCTAGACGCGCTCTTTGGCTGAAAATTTGGTCTGCTGATACAGCCTCTAAGAAAGCCTTGCTTTCCTTGCCCTTTCAGGGGAATTTGCTTTTTGGGTCTGAACTCAAAGAAATGATCAGTGAGGCTACTGGCGGTAAAAGTACTCTTCTACCCTCAGTCTTTAAGAAAAAGTTTCCAGCCAAACGCAATCGGTCCTTTCGTTCCTTTCAGACTGAGACACGCTCCTCGGCCCAGACGGGTCCTCCCGCTACGCGCTCCTCCTCCAAGCCCAAACAGTCCTGGAAGCCCAAAGTTGCCCCCAAGGCCAAGACCTCCAAGACTGCTTCGGCATGACTCGCCGAACCCAGGTCCGCATCCGGCTGTAGGCGGTCGTCTCCGCATCTTTCGCCGCACTTGGGAGGAGTCAGTGGCAGACCCATGGGTTCTTCAGGTGGTGTCAGAGGGATACAGGATCCCTTTCTGTTCCCTTCCTCCTTTTCAGTTACGTTTTACTCGTCCTTCTCAGGAACCCACAAAAAGGCGTCTGTTCGACGCTATTCAGGATCTCTTGGACAAAGAGGTCCTGGAGGTGGTTCCTCAGGGGGACACAGGTTCAGGATTCTATTCCAACCTGTTTGTGGTAGCCAAAAAGGACGGAGGAGCTCGTCCCATTTTGGATCTCAAAGATCTCAATGCCTATGTGGTGACTTCCCACTTCTGCCAGGAATCTCTGCGTTCTGTGATTGCAGCGATGTCTCCAGGGGAGTTTCTTGCCTCCCTGGACCTTCAGGATGCTTATCTTCACATCCCTATTCATCCAGAGAGCAGGCGGTATCTCAGGATTGCATGCCACAGGGGACACTTTCAGTTTGCAGCGCTCCCCTTTGGGCTGACCTCAGCCCCTCAGGTCTTCCAGAGGGTGTTAGGCTCCTTGTTAGCGGTGCTCCATCAGGATGGGATCAGAGTGACCCCCTACATGGACGATCTCCTACTGAAGGCCTCCTCAGCGGAGCTTCTCCGTCAGCAATTACAGAAGTGCATGCACACCCTGAACCGTCATGGCTGGATCCTGAATCTGGACAAGTCGGACTTGATTCCATCTCAGAGGCTTCTGTTCCTGGGTCTCCTGTTCGACACTCGCCAATGCATGGTGTTTCTTCCAGAGGACGTGGCTCACCAGATAGCCGTCAGAGTGGCTGGGATTCTGGACATGGACAAAATTCCAGTACCGAAGTTGTCGTCTTTAGTGGGGAAGTTCATTTCCACGATCGAAGCAGTCCCATTTGCCATGGCCCACTCCAGGGAACTTCAGAGATTTGTGATCCAGACGTGCAAGAATCATCCAGATCATCAACATCTGTCTGTTTCTCTTCCTCCTCATGTCGAGTTGAGTCTGCACTGGTGGTTAGATCTCTCCCATCTCCTGTAAGGGAGATCCTTTCTAGTTCCTCATTGGACCACAGTCACAACGGATGCCAGCCTTCGGGGCTGGGGTGCAGTCTGGGGTCGCTTCAGTGCTCAGGGGAAATGGGGTCTGGAGGAATCCCTGCTCTCCATCAATGTTCTGGAACTTCGAGCTGTCCGGCTTGCCCTGAGGCACTGGGAGTCTCAGTTGACCGGTCTTCCGATCAGAGTGGAGTCCGACAACGCCACGGCGGTGGCTTACATCAACAGGCAAGGCGGCACAAGAAGCGGTTCCGCCTGGTGGGAGGTCAAGGATATTTTGTCTTGGGCAGAAGATCACATGCCTGTCATCTCTGCAGTTCATATTCCAGGCGTGGACAACGTCATGGCAGACTTCCTCAGTCGTCACACCGTCGACAGCGGAGAATGGGCTCTTCATCCAGAGGTGTTTCACATGCTCACTCAGCGGTGGGGGATGCCTGTGGTGGACCTGATGGCTACCAGACACAACAGGAAGGTTCCGGTGTTTTGCTCCCGGTTGAGGGACTCCCTTGCTCTAGCAGTGGATGCCTTGTCGATCCCTTGGGACTTCTCCCTGGCTTACATCTTCCCTCCTCTTCCTCTATTGATCAGAGTTATCCAGAAGTTGAAGAGGGAGCGTTGCCCTGTCATCCTGATTGCTCCAAACTGGCCTCGCCAGTCCTGGTATCCGGAGTTGATGGCCATGTCGGTGACGGATCCGATCCCGCTTCCTGCCCGTCCGGACCTACTTCTTCAGGGATATCTGTGGAAGGAGGATGTTCACTCTCTCCATTTGATGGCATGGCGGTTGAATCCTCGAAAGGATTTTCGCCTTCTGTGGTGTCGACTATGCTCAGTGCTCGTAAGCCTGTGTCTTCCAAGATCTATCATCGTATATGGTCAACTTTTGTGACATGGTGCTCTGATAAGAAGTTATCCCTTGAATTCCATCTTCCCACTGTCCTGGCCTTCTTGCAGGACGGTGTGGATAAGGGGCTCAGTCTGAGTTCCCTTAAAGTTCAGACTTCTGCCTTGTCTGTGTTTTTCCAGGAAAGGATTGCTATCCTTCCTGATGTGAAAGTTTTCTTCCAAGGTGTGACTCATGTTCGACCTGCCTTCAAGACTCCTGCTCCCCAGTGGGACCTCAATTTGGTGCTGGGAGTTCTCCAGCGACCACCGTTTGAATCCTTGGCTTCCATTCCATTACGTCTCTTGACTTGGAAGATGGCCTTCCTTTTGGCTATTGTTTCAGTTCGCCGGGTAGCTGAGTTACAGGCCCTGTCTTGTAAACCTCCTTACCTGGTGTTCCACAAGGATAAGGCTGTGCTTCGCACTACCAAGGAATTCTTACCCAAGGTTGTGTCCGAGTTTCACATCAATCAGGAGATTGTGGTTCCCTCTTTCTGCCCTAATCCTTCATCTGACAAGGAAAGAGATCTCCATCTGTTGGATGTGGTGCGTTGCCTCAAGTTTTATGTTCATCGCACCGAGTCTATCGGGAAGTCTGACGCTCTATTCGTCATTCCTGAGGGGCCTAGGGCAGGGAGACCGGCTTCCAAAGTTACCATTGCCTCTTGGATTAAGGCTACTATCCGTGAAGCCTATAAGTTGAGGAATAAGCATGTTCCCTTCCGGGTGACTGCCCATTCCACCAGATCTATTGGGGCCTCTTGGGCCTACAAGAATCAGGCTTCTGCTGATCAACTGTGCAGAGCGGCCACTTGGTCCTCTGTGCACACTTTTTCTAAGCACTATCGAGTTGATGTACTGGCTTCGGCTGATGCCAGTTTTGGAAGGAAGGTCCTGGAGGCAGTCTTGCCTGTGTAGGTCTTCCGCTCTGTGACCCTTAGTGCTTCCTTACAGTTGAGCCCTGTTGGCTCTGGTTCCGTGTGCTGTTAGTTCAGGGATTGTTCCCTTGGTTGGTGTCCGTTGACACTTACAGTTTGGGCTATGTTATTAACTGGTCATAGCAGTTCTAGTGACTTGGGCCTTGTGCCTGGTCCTTGCCTTACTTCCCGCCTCTGGATCAGCTCAATGTTTGTACATCCCAGAGTACCAGTGACCTGTATTGGACGACAGTGAAAATAGGATTTTAGTCTTACCTGTTAAATCCTTTTCACTTAGTCCATACAGGTCACTGGTCTCCCACCCTGTCAAGGGACCAGTCTTGGCTCTCCTGTGGCATCCAGTGGGAGACCGTTCGGGCATGCTCACAGGAGTCTTTCTTTTTGCTTACCTGAGGTCAGTTTTAGGGTCTCAAATCAATCTAAGTGGCTCTGGCCAGAAGGTGGGTTAAGTAAGAGGGGAGGCTCCGCCCCTTGCAAATCATTTGCATAGTTGTTCCTGCCTATTAAAGGGGACTTACGCCTCCCAGAGTACCAGTGACCTGTATGGACTAAGTGAAAAGGATTTAACAGGTAAGACTAAAATCCTATTTTTTCACACTTTGACTTTGATGTTGATGTGAATTTCAAGCACATGATAGGTGAAGATTTTTAAAACTGCATTGTTTAGTGTTCAGCTTCTTCTTCTGAGTACGGCAATACTCGATATGTATAGGTTTCTCAAGGTTTAGGGGAGATACATGACCCAAATTGGAACAAATATTGAATTTTCATATCTTTCTTATCTGGTGCCATTTCTCATTTGGGGCTATGTTCCAGTGCTCCACTTTGCTATTTCCCCCCAAAAGTGTATATTTTTGGAAAGTAGACACCCCAGCTTTCATTTTAGGTGTGTTTTCAAATTTTTTACACAGCCATTTTACCACCACTCTCTTGTAAATGTGACGTAAGTAAAATAGCAGCATTTTTCACACTTAGACTTCAACGTTGATGTGGATTTGAAGCACGGAGTAGGTGAAGATTTTTGAAACTGCATAGTTTAGCGTTCGGCTTCTTCTTCTGAGTACGGCAATACCTCATATGCATAGGTTTCTAAAGGTTTGGGGGAGATACGGGACCGAAATTGGAACATGTGCATTTCCAGGTTCACACTTTGAATTTTCACAGCTTGTGTTACTGGTGCCATGTCTCATTTGTCCTGTGTAACAGTGCTCTTTTTTAAGATTTTCCCCCAAAAGTGTATATTTTTGGAAAGTAGACACCCCAGTTTTTAGTTTTAGGTGTGTTTTCAAATTTTGCATACAGCCTTTTTACCACTAATCCTGTGAAAACGTGACGTAAGTAAAAAAAAAAAAAATCAGCGTTTTTCACACTTAGACTTCAATGTTGATGTGAATTTCAATTACTGAGTAGGTGAAGATTTTTGAAACTGCATTGATTACTGTTCGGCTCCTTTTTCTGAGTACAGCAATGCCCCATATGCAACGGTTTGTCAGGATTTGAGGGAGATCCTGGGCCCAGTTGGAACATGTGAGTTTCCTTTTACAGACATGCCATTTTTACAGCTGGTGCCTTGTCTCATTTCGGACTGTCTGGCAATACTGCAATGAATTTTACCCCCAAAAGTATATGTTGTAGAAGAGTAGACAACCCTGGCTTTCATTCCATTTGCACTTTTTCAATTTTTTCGCTTCCACTGTATCAGCAATCCCTCCCAAAACCTGCAGAAAGGCAGAGAAACACCATTTTTTCACACTTATATTTTAGTGTTGTTCTGGATTTCAATCAGATGATATTTGCAGATTTTTTAAGTACTTTACATTAGTGGTGAGTTACATCATCTGAGTACAGCAATGCCCCATATGCATAGGTTTGTCAGGGTTTGGGGGAACTACTGGGCCCAGTAGGGAACATGTGTGTTTTTATTATCAGAGACAGAAAAAACTTAGGGTGCGTTGCTTTCCATTATATTTTGATAGTGTTAGATCTAAGGAGGGATGTGTTTTGAAAAATAAAAAAACAGGATATTTCAGGGGGGAAAAGTGGCCAAATAATAAAATAAACTTCACAGCACTACTGCATTGTGCCTTCATGGTATTGCTTGAAGCAGTCACCAAGGCAGAGGCCAGGTCTGGAAGGGCAGTCAGGACAATAAGTTGGGGTTTCTTTCCGTATTCCCTTGCTGTAGCAAACCCTGCAGCGCTTTTGTGGATTTTTCTTTTGGGGGTTTGGGGGGATTTTATAAATAAAATGTACTACTCCAGGTTTTGGGGGAATTATTTCTGTTGCCCCTTGAAACAAAAATTGGGAGATAAGATGGAGCTGATACTGCAGAAAAGTAAGTTTTAGGGTGGGGTTTGCCAATTTGAAAATCAAAAACGAATTGTAAGCTGCAGTCTGCATCATGTAAATGGCAACCTTTTTGTACCATGCCCTACACTTTCGCATGGTGAGGTACGGCTGCATGAGTTGATCACACAGATCAACTCCCCCCATGTTCTTGTTGTAGTCTTTGATGCAGACTGGCTTTCTTAGTACCCCCCTCCTGCCACGAACAGAGACTGCCACAGTTTTGTCCTCATGCATGGTGGACAGCATGTACACATCTTTTCTGTCCTTGAACTTAACTGCCAGCAGCTCTTGTTGGCATAAAGCTGAGGACATCCCGGTTTTAAGTTTTTTTTTTTTCTACCAGTTCTTTAGGCATCTCCCTGCAATTGCGCCTGACAGTGCCACAGGCCACGGTGTCAAAACAAAACAGAGACTTAAATAAAAGGGGGCTGGTGTAATAATTGTCAACATATAAATTATATCCTTTATTTAACAAGGGGTAAATCAGATCCCAAACTATCTTCCCATTTATTCCCAGAGATTCGGGGCACCCAGGAGGATCAAGTTGTCTGTCCTTGCCCTCATAAATTCTAAAAGCCTGGGTGTAGCCTGTGGCACTTTCACACAATTTGTAAAATTTCACACCAAATTTGGAACGCTTTGAAGGGATGTACTGCTTGAACCCTAACCCGCCTTTGTATTTCATTAGGGATTCATCTACACTAATTTCTTTTTGGGGAATATACACTTGGGCAAATGTTTTCTGTAAATGGTTTATTAGGGGCCGAATTTTGAACAGTCTGTCATACTGGGGGTGTTCTTTTGGGAGGCACAGGGAATTATCACTAAAGTGCATAAATCGCAAAATCATTTCGTATCTAGTCCTGGTCATTGTTTTGGCGAATATAGGGGTATCATATATGGGGTTTTTACTCCAGTATGATCTAATACTTGGTTTTTTAACTATTCCCATTGTCATTGTAAGGGCCCAGAATTTTTTAAATTCTAAAAGGTCTGTGGGATGCCATATTTCTTGCTTGGAAATGAATGCTGATGGGTTGGCGGCAATATATTGGTCTGCGTATAAATTTGTTTGAGAAACTATTTCCCCCAAAATTTCTTACCCCCAAAATAAATCAAAAAACTGAACATGGGTAAATCCTGCCACATCCACTTGAATTCCTGGGTTGCCTGTGAATTCAGGAATTTGTGGGCATAAATTGGCTGGTGATACCCATTCATCAGCAGGAGTGGCAGGTCTTGGGGCAGGTCTTGGGGCAGGTCTTGGGGCAGTTGTTGGCGCAGCTCTTGGGGCAGCTCGTCTTTTTTTGACAGAAGGCCCTGCGTCATCACTTCTAGAGCTCTCTCTCAGAAAACTGAGTGACGTCAAAATCTGACGCTGTGTCTGTGGCTTCAGAGTCAGACGCCAAATAGGAATATGCCTCTTCTAACGTATATCTCCTCTGCATCTTATACACTTACTCTAAACTAAATAAATGACTAACTTCTATAACTAACTATACCTAAACGTAAATCTATCCCTAAGCCTTACACTAACACACGTAGTCCCTGAACCTACCCAACCCAACTACCTATCTAAACTAACTTATAATATAGAATAATTTTTTAAATAAAATAAACTGTTTTTGGTTTTTTTTTTTTTTCCCTACACTACCCCTAAACCTAAATCTAACCCTAAACCTTACCCTAACCCACGTATACCCTGAACCTAGCTAACCCAAGTGAACTACCTATCTAAACTAATATATATATATAATTTTTTTTGTTTTGGGGGGGATTTTTTTTTTTTTTTTCCCCTAAACCTAAATCTAACCCTAAATCTTTCCCTAACACACGCCTACACTAAACCTACCCACCTACCTACCTAAACTATAGCTTTAAATTAATTTTTATTCAAAAAAATTTTTAAAAAATTTCAAAAAATACAAGGGGGGTGGGGGGTGTCCCACAGATCAGCGAACGCTGATCTGCAACAAATTGATCACTCCAAGAGTGATCAGATGGGGGGAACGTATTGATCACTGCAAACCAGTGATCAAAGGGTTAAATTCTTTTTTTTTTTTTTTTTTTTTTTTTTTTTTTACGCAGGTTTGTACTCAGGAACGATCTGCAACACTGTAGCATGATCTCTCTCTGTCTCTCTCCACCTCAGCAGTGTGCAAGATGGAGGGAGGCAGAGATATGACAGGGACAGTATTTACAAATACTGTCCCTGTCATTCAGCATTTGCAACATGGGACTCGCTCATCAAGCGAATCGCATGTTGCAACAAAGTTTCTATTGGTTGTTACTAAGTGTCCCGGTATCGGGACACTTAGTAACAAGCAGCCCGCGCTCTTCCATCGCTCTGTGCGGTCGCGATGGGAGAGTTTAACCCATGACGGTGCAGGACCGTCATGGGTCCTTAACGGGTTTGCAACCCATGACGGTCCTGGACCGTCATGGGTCCTTAAGGTGTTAAGAGGGAGGGGAGGCTCCACCCCTTGCATACATTTTGATGAATGTTCCTGCCTACTTAAAGGGGCGGATCGCCTCCCATTGTACCAGTAACCTGTATGGACTAAGTGAAAAGGATTTAACAGGTAAGACTAAAATCCTATTTTTTGTTTAACCCTTTGAGTGCCAGAGGGGTATGCAACACATTGTGTACCCCTCTGGCACTCGAAGGGTTAATAAAGACATTACTAACTCTTTAAGAAAGGTCCTTGCTGCACAGAAATGTTGATCAATCAAATAAGACTTTATAAAAGTCCCGTGAGTGCAGCCCTACTACGGTTATGTAGAATTATATATATATATTTATAATCAAAATTTTAACATCGCAAAAGGAGACTGAAAAATATGCTTATGACATCATTAAAAGAGTAAGAAGGACCCCCCCCCCCCCCCCCCACTGTAGATAGATCAAAAACATTTTGGCATGGATTCTTCTTGATAATAAACTCCAAAGAAGACCAAAGACAAGATGGCCTGATGAAATTACCAATTTTGTTGGTGCATAGTGGCAACAGCACAAAAATGAAATTGTTGGAAATTTGCTGAGGCGCCCTTCATCCTGCAGTGGTTCAACAATGGCAAAATGTGAGGAAATGTATATAGATCTAATTCCAGTCCAGGTCTTAATAAGCACACCAAAGAAAACACATTTAAAATATAAATAGTGTAACCAATTTTGACAAAAACTGCTAAAAGCACAAATAGAAAATATAGCTGCACATCCATATTTCTCTGTCTTCCAATACAGGTTACTGGTAACTTTGGGTAGGTGATCAGCCCCTTTAAGTAGGCAGGAACAATTCTGAGAAGTGACTGCTGGGTGAAGCCTACCTCCTCTCCTTAGCTTGCAGCTAGCCGATCCCCAACCAGTAAGATGTGTTCCTTGGTCAAGACACAAGGCAAGAGAACAGTTCTGCTATAGTTTTAGCTTCTTTATTATTTTTTCTGTTAGATATTTTAATACCACCATTAGGCGGATTACCATCACTGACAATTCACATCACCCAAATGTGGATAGCTCAGTTTACCAGGTGCTTTTGTGGATCTATGCCCTGGGGGGAAAATCTTGGCTGCAAGTTATTTCCCCAGGAGTTGCCCACTGAGGCTTCTTCTTGATATATGGTAATCTGAAGACAAAAGATCTGCTGAAAAAGGTGAGCACCCATTTAGTGATGAGGTCCACATGTCCCATGCTTCCCCTCCACACAGGGTCTCATTTTGAGTTCCTATTATATACTCATGTACTCATTGGGTTTATCTTTATGTCTATGTGGTGTTTGGAGCAAGTTTCTGTGGTAACTTAACCCTTTTGCTGCTAGTTAGCATCTATTAGGGGAGTTGTGGGCAATTTCCCTACTGGGACCAGTGTTTATTGGGTCTGCTGACTTGTTCTAGTGGGCTTTTGAGTGGTTTTACATTTTGGTATTCACAGTGTTAACTGTGTTCCACGCCTTTAAGGCGCGCGTTTACCACATAGACTCCGTTGCTCCGTTCACTTCTATGGATCTTTACAGGTTGGGACATATATCTGCAACCGCTCCACTTAGCGAGGTCAGAGATGGCTCATTTGGTTGATATGCCCTTGCTCTGTTATCCGGTCAATGTTCTGGGCATGTTGGGGGGATCCGGGGGCTTTGGGCACTGTTGGGGTACTTTTTTTGCACGTTCGCTTCTGATTGGCACCCGCCATGGCAGCCATTTTGTGCCTTTGCTGATTGAGCATCCTACACAGTTTAACCCTTTGCCTACCAGATGAGTGTATTTTAGCATTTCTGGGATAATTTTGTGGTCGGGGCTTCCGGAGAATGATAACCTGAGGGGCTGCTGTTCCCCTTGGCCTGCCGTAGACCACAGGGGATGAGGTGGCGCAGGTAACCTAAAAGAGGCTTCCTTAAAACCTTTTTTGGAAAAAGGGTGTTGGGGGGGGGGGCACAATTGGCGATGCGCCCCGAGGGGAAGTCTGAGGTCCGTATTTAATTACCTACAGCCCCTCCCACAAATGCGGGCCCAGCCCTACACTTGTGGTCGGGGCTTCCGGAGAATGATAACCTGAGGGGTTGCTGTTCCCCTTGGCCTGCCGTAGACCACAGGGGATGAGGCGGCGCAGGTAACCTAAAAGAGGCAAGAGAGACTGTGCTGGTAACTTGTTTATTGATGCTTGCACAAAGATGACATCACTTTGTTAGGTTAGTGAGAGCTCTGCGGATATCAGTATCTGGGTTAGGTATATATCTGCTAAAGCAAGCAGACTGCCATCGTCCTAGCGTTTGAATAATGTGAGCAGGAACCTGGTTTCTGGATGTTGCTGATGCTGCCCTGATCCTGAATGAATGTCCTGAATGGTTGTTAGGATTGTACCCCAAGCGTGACAGAATGATGCGTACGTAATAGGTGAAAGAGGATGTAGTGAGTGGGCCAGATAAGTGGTAGGAGTGGGCTATCATTAGGATGTGGGAGAATGAGATTGGTGAGGTTAGTTAGGGCTTTGTAAGGGCACCACGGGTCGTTGGTAGCAAAATATGGAATGTAGTGACCAGTGTGAGATTGATCCGTCTTGGAGTGTGAGATGAACAGAGTGAAGTGATCCGAGTGGTGAGTAAGCTGGTCCTTACGCACAAAATCGTCCGATCTCGTGCGTGAGGAGAATTCGCTTAGACGGAGGAAGCCAAAGAAGGCCAGGCATACTGCAGCCTGAACAAACTATGTTAGTTTGTGCTGGAAAAGGTTTTGTGTTAATGAAATCATAAATACGTCTAAAAATGTGACCAGTGATGGGGAGGCGAGTGCGAGGAGTTAGGTGTTGAGTGTTAGAGATTCCTCTGAGGAAAAGCTTAACACTATAGTATAATAGTATTGACGGGTGAGAAGGATGAAGTAAGACGTGATGGTGCTGTATTCCAGCGAGGAATGCCTTTATAGAGGTAGGTGATAATTTAAGACCAGAGTGGCAGTGGGTGGTAAAAGCCAGGATGGCGGACTGTGAATAAGGGTTGGCGGTTTTAGTGATGGCAGTAAAAATCCTGAATGCTTTCCAAGCTCTGTTGTATGCCTTCCTTGTATTAAGGGCCAAAGCTTGGTTGATGACTTCTGATGCTTCTACCAGGAGTGAGTTTATGGCAGGATTAGTTGAGCGAAGGTTGAGCGAAGGTTGGCGGGGGTTGATGACTGAGCGGCTGCGGCTGGGTGCTTGCTGATGAAATGCTGCAATTGAAATTTGGAAAGTTGATTAGCTGGCTCATTGTCTTGGCTTGTTATTAGGGAGGTGTGTATAAAGAATTTATGGAGTAATGAAAGCCATGTGAGTTTCCTAAGGAATTGAGAAATAAGTGGTGCTGAGGATCTGCCTTTCTTAATGAGGGTACAAGTGGCTAAGCTTGTGGGGTGAAAAATGACTGATTGCCCTGACCACTGGTTACCCCAAAGTTCTGCAGCTGCCACCATGGGGTAAATTTCCAGCAGCGTGTGATTAATAGCTAATATGTTGGCAAGCTCTGGTGGCCACTGATGAGCGCACCATGTATTGCCACATATAGCTGCAAAACCCATGCCCTCCGTTGCATCTGTGAACACTGTAGGGCTGCATGGAGTGGGTGAGGGGGGAAACATTGTCCGGCCATTCCAATGCTTAAAGTTTGTCCACATACGGAGATCTGCGAGTGCTGGAGGGTGCAGCTGTATAGTGGTATTAGGCTGGGGAGCTGCGGGAAGATGAGAAATAAGGTGGGAAATGAACGAGCGCCCTTGGGGTATGATCCTTATAACGAAGCTAAGGTGGCCAATGAGAGATTGGAGCTCTACTTTGGACAGTGAGGTTTTAGTTAATGCGTTTTGAATGGTTGAGTTAATTCTATGCAATTTATCTGATGGAATGCGAGTCTCTAGAGCTGTGGCGTCTATAATAATACCAAGGAATTCGATGGTTTTAGACGGGCCGCTAGTTTTGTGACTGGAGATTGGGATGTTTAGAGCCTTGAATAACTGAGTTTTCCAAGACTGTTTGTGGATGAGTGGTTGTCAATGAGCAGGAAATCGTCTAAATAATGAATCACTGCCGGACATCTGCAGTGGTTTAGTAAGAGCCAGCAGAGGATGTCTGCGAAATCGTCAAAAATTTTGGGGCTGCTGCGGCAGCCGAAAGTGAGGGTAGTAGCGAAATAATATTGGCCCTTCCATTTCATGCCCTGAAGATGCCAGAGTGAGTGATTAACTGGTAGGAGCTTAAATGTGTTTTGTATGTCCGTTTTTGCTAGCCAGCAGTCTGGGAGTGCTTGTTTAATGAGGCTAATTGCGTTATCTATAGTGGCGTACTGAAGCGAAAACGATTCAGGAGGAATTAGAGAGAGTATACTGGGAACTACAGTAGAGTGGGGGGGCTGACAAGTCTAATATTAACTATTTTTTTATGTGAGAATTTCTTAGTCGCAAGACCTAATGGATTGATCCTCCAAATGGGGAAAGGAGGGGAAGGGAAAGGGCCTATTAAGAAATTGTTTTCTGCTTCTATAGCTAGAAGAGCAGAAACTTCCGCTGGGTCTGAAAGGGCAGAAACTAAGTTGGGGCATTCAACTGAAGTGGAAGGGGAGATTATGATACCGGTGTGAAAACCTTCTTTAAATCCAGTTAATATGTACTCTGTTTTTGAGGTATCCGGGTGAGAAATGAGGAGAGACTGCAACACTGAGAGATATATTCCACCCAGACTTTTATTAATGTGATTGAATCGGGGGCAAATGGTTCTGGAATGGGCTTTTTTGCAATTTGAACATGTATGAGAAAGCCTGCAACCGCTAAAGAAACACCCCTTAGAATTAAAGTTGTTGGATATCAGGGTGCTTCTGTTATAGTAGATGGGCCGGCCAAGCTTATCATAAGCTGGTGGAGAAGATGAACAACTTGGCTGATTTAGCTGTTGATTGGCAGGTGGGATGGATTGGATTGACTGATTACTGCTTAAAGGGATAGTAATACTTCGTTTTAACTTTATTTTATTTTGTAGGCATTAAAAAAACATGAAGAATGATATAAGTCTTATCTCTCAAACCTTTATGGTTTATGAGATATTCACAAGCACAAGTTCCCCTCCCTGCCCCTTTTACCTAGTGTAAGCCATCTCTTCTCAAATGTGAGTCTGGTTGTATGACAGGACAGATAACAGAAGGGGACAATTTTCTTTGTATGAAAACAATGAAAGCCCTTCCCCCCTTGACAAGTTTTTCAGCTTTTTCCGTTATCTTAATTGAAGATTGCCCCTCTCTGCAGTCTACCTGGGCATCTCCCTTCTGATCTGGATGAACAGGGAAGGGATACTTTGTTTGTGAATATCTCTTAAACCATAAAGGTTTCAGAGATAAGACTTATATCATTCTTCATGTTTTTTTAATGCCTACAAAATAAAATAAAGTTAAAACGAAGTATTACTATCCCTTTAAGGGAGCCGAGGGGCAGAGGGAGGAAGAATGATATGAGGACTGGCAATGCTGGCATAATGGGGCTTTTTAAGGCCAGCAAAGTGCCTGCAAAATAACTCAGTGTCCAAACTACCCCAGTCCAACATGAAATTGAACTGTGCCAAAGCGGCAGCCGACTTGGCGGCAAAAGACCGGTGATAATCGTAAAATGTGCTACCTCAGTATTTATGCGCCAAGTCGACCACCAAGTGGAGATAGTGGTCTAGCTCTTGACCAGGGGCGGATTGTAGCTTGATACCAGCCCGGGGGATTTTTTTTAAACTGGCCCACTAGCTGGTATTACATTACGTGTGTGTGTGTGTGTGTGTGTGTGTGTGTGTGTGTGTGTGTGTGTGTATATGTATATGTATATATGTATATGTATATATATATATATATATATATATATATATATATATATATATATATATATATATATATATATATATATATATATATATATATATGTATATATATATGTATATATAATTTATAATTTTTATTTTTTATTCCCCCCCCAGTCAAAATGTATGTATATATCTGGTTTCTACAGAAAGGGAGTGCAGTGTATGTATGATAGGGCCACAGTGGAGAAGATGCTGGGCTACTATTGGGGGAGAGAGAGACAGAGTTATTAACTCCTTTTGGTGCAGAGAAAATTGCATTAATTTGCCCACTCAAATGGCCATGAAAGTGTTAACAACCTTAGATGTTAGAAAAGGGCTTCAAAATGATTTGGACATCTATCTAGTATCCCAAGTGTTAAATATATTACTATTTGTGTAATTACTTTGCTTTACTAGCTAATAATATGTATTTTTTTTTTTTTTTTTTTTTTTTTACTGCATGCCGGTCCCCACGCTGCTAATAGGAGAGCGACTTATTTTCTGAACAATTATCAGAAAGCACTTTACGCTTTAGCATGACCTGAGGACCATAAATAATCACCGTGGGCAGGACTGCACTATAACTTGCCTCCCCCTTCTCCAACCTCATTCCGTGGTGGCTGCTGCATAAGGTCGAGTACCGAAGCCTTCAAGATAAATTTTAAGGGAAGTTGCACATACTTTTTTTTTTTTTATTTTTTTTAACAGAAGTGACAACCTATAACTTAGAATTACTCGGAGGGGAATGTAGTGTGTATACTACATCCCACATGCAACGCACTGCTCATGCTACTCATTAAACTCTTTTCGTCTCAGCTCATAGATCACACCTTAACTCTTTGAGTGCCAGAGGAGTATGGAAAGCATTGCAAAGCAATGTGTTCCGTAGCCCTCTGGCACTCAAAGGTTAATCGGACATTTCTCCAATCCCTCATATAAACAGCATAGACCAGACAGTGGAAACCGGCCCATGATTGCTTGGCCCACCGGGGGATGCCCGATCCCCCTATAGGACAATCCGCTCCTGCTCCTGACATCTGTGAGGGAACGCTGAGCATAAAATGTCCCTGTAGACGCCAAAGGCCAGAACAAATTCCGCCACTGAGAGCTTTTTGGACAATCTGGGGTCTTTTGCTATAAGGGTGACTGAGATATCACCGCAATTAATGACTTTACTGTCAAATATGTCCTGGGAAGCAATAAGGAGGGACACCAAGTTAATTTCTTTCCCTTCTATGATGTCCCTCCTAATGTGTGGTGGAATCATGTGGGCTGGGGAAATTTTTGGGCAAGCAGTTTGAGAAGTACCTGGATGGGCGTGTTCTACAGGTTGGGGTTCCTGATTCGTGGGACGTACAGTTTGTTCCAGAGAGGACACTCTTTTTTTTTTTTTTGATGTCTGATATTGCCGACCCCATTTCGGTGAGAAGATGGGTGATATGATTGAATTGCTCATTAATTTGTGATGTGTGCTGAGGTGAAGGGGGGGGGCAGCCAGGCTGGGGGGAGGAAGCCATCAGGAGTCTATATAGCTCAGCCTTCCGAGCAGAGGCTGGGAATGGGATGTGAAGGCGAGTCAATTCCGCCATCATTTTTCCCACGGTCCATCCGTGGAGTGAGGGGCTTCGTGGAGGAGGGACCGGGTTTTCTGTGATGGGAGCTTCAGTGTCTGACGGTGGTTGATTGTCATTATCCATAATGGCTGTAAAACAAGAGAAAAGGCAGCATTGGAATATTCTGTATAACTATCTCAGGATAGCCACTAGTTACCTTAAAGTCTGGCTACGGGATGAAATCTAACTGAGGGACCTCTGTCTTCTACGGAGAGGTGAAGTATCTACTTATGGGACCCCCGACCACTGTGAGGAGGTGGGGTATCGGTACGTGGGACCTTCGACCTCACGAAGAGGTGAGACCTCCAGCCTCTGCGAAGAGGTGAGGTATCTGTTTATGGGACCCCCGGCCTCTGCGAAGGGGTGAGGAATCTGTCAATGGGACCCCCGGCCTCTGCGAAGGGGTGAGGAATCTGTCAATGGGACCTCCGGCCTCTGCGAAGAGGTGAGGAATCTATCAATGGGACCTCCGGCCTCTGCGAAGAGGTGAGATATCTGTGTATGGGACCTCCGGCCTCTGCGAAGAGGTGAGGTATCTGAGACGTAGACTGAGGAACCTCCGGCCTCTGAGAAGAGATGGGAGAACTAGGATACTGCGGAAAGGAGGCTGGGTACCAGAGGGTGTGCCTAAGCCTTGTGAAGGGAAAACGTGCTGTAACGTGAGGAACCTAACTGCGGCCTACATTCTTGTGAAGGTAGAGTGACAGTGATGAATCAACCAGGGAAAGTGAAAGTGCACGAGTGAAAGGGAAGGAAGCTGGATCTGACCGTGCACAGGCCTTGACTAATAATTGGTACCTGCCAATTAGCGATATGCATATACTGGCCGTCTGGTAGTTCCAGCCGTTAGGTGCGCGATCTTATCGGTGAGTGAATATAGTAAGTGTGGACAGGCCCGTAACGCATAGTACCCTGAGCATAGGTTTTGCAGGGTGCTTCCTTTGTAATTTCAACCTAAGTGAGTGTGGTCAAGAGAGACAAGAAATCTCTCCTGGATGTGGAGTTACTATGTGCATGACCCACTGAATAGTAAGAATCCTTACCTTTCTTGAGCTGACAGTTGCCTAAGAAATAGAGCCGGTTAATAGGGTTGAAGTGGGAGTGTTTGTTTTTTTTTTTGTTTGTTTTTTTTTAATACTGCAATACCTTGAATCGAATATGTGAATGTGACCAATGTACGTGCCAAGGATTAGTTGCGGGAGTTCGACACTTTAATTTCACATAACCTGTGAGTAGCAATCGATAGTACAAGATTCTAATTAGACAAGAAGCCCTGAAACATAGGTATGGAGCTGGGGATACCTACTTGCTCTGACTTAGACGAGGATATAGTTGATTAATGAAGAAAGTGTAAGAGACCCAGCTGTACAAGGAAAGTAAGAAAAAGGGGTGACTTGTTTCCCTTGGTATTAATACATGTAAGCACAGGATACACGATGTATAACTATAGTACCATTATATAGAGCTACAGCACATTCAACGGTGTCATATCAAAAGTTGACCTTAATAAGATAGTACAGAGATGAGGTACTGAAAGAATGCAGTGCTGAACACCTTGGCATATGAAAGAATAATATTATAGGATACAATATAT
This sequence comes from Rhinophrynus dorsalis, assembly GCA_037306005.1. Taxonomy (NCBI): domain Eukaryota; kingdom Metazoa; phylum Chordata; class Amphibia; order Anura; family Rhinophrynidae; genus Rhinophrynus; species Rhinophrynus dorsalis. Next base: position 268,999,772 of record CM074719.1, on the reverse strand, counting down.
TAATGGCCCTTACTCTGTGTTTGACACCATGGACCAATCTCCTTCCAAATAAGGAAATTTGGTGGGCCTATCAGTGTCCTAGAGAAGCAAGCCAGTTGCATTATAGGGAAGAAACCACGAACCCTTGAAAGGTACAGGGGTCTCCAATACATATCTTGCAATGCACCAAAGACCTCTAGCACCCAGTGTTCACGTACAACGATAGGCAGGGCTTTTTTTTGTTATGCATTGAGTACCTCCAGCCCATTGAAGACTGCTACATCTCCATGGAATGCAATGCGAGCTAAATTTTAACACCAGTTTCCATTAAATGCCTTTAATGATAAACACCTCTCAGTGCTCTACAATATCTTGCGAACCTCGTCAACATTTAAGAAATTAAGAGGTTAAAGGACACAGTGAAGCAAGGGGATATAAAATAAAATACACTAGCAACACATTCCCTGAACAACATTACACTTGTTCATTTGTGGATACACTGTCAGCCAGAATTTAAATGAGCGTGGGACTAGACTACACCCAGAACGGGTGCTGTAGCGCAGGGAAGTCCGGTACCTTGAGCTCGAGAATTCGGGTTCTGACGGTGGTAGAGTGGTGTTGCTACCACTCGCGATGAACGAAACCGTAAGTGAATGTTACTTCCGTGTCCGACAAACGTAGGGACGCACAATTGGCGATGCGCCCCGAGGGGAAGTCTGAGGTCCATACTTAAGGACCTACAGCCCCTCCCACAAATGCGGGCCCAGCCCTACACTTATCATACACACTTCTTTGTTGGTGTTTCTGATACTTTGACCGTTTGACTCTGTGAGAATGCCTACTCCGTTAGACCTTGGGGCTAGGCCTAAGACTAAGGATACTGGGGTGTCTGTATCCCCCATTGCTCCTCATGTCACTCAGGGTTACCTAGAGAATATTCAGGTCATGTTTGCCCAGCATGCGCTGCTGCCCCTGAATCCACTGCAAGGGCCTCCAGCCATGCACTAGTGCCATTTTGGATGCAAGAGTTTAAGGCTACTACCAGGGACCTCCGGTCCACCTTAGAACTCCTTCTATCCACTTTGCAGGGGGTCTTCCACTTGTGGCAGGCCCCCAACCCTATTAGATCTACCCTACGTAAGCCTCTGGGTGTACCTGATGTGTCTGATTCCTCTGAGGAGGAATTATTGGTGGATTCTGATGATGACCGTTCCCCTTCCGCTCAGTTTTTTTGGGATCCCTTTGAGGCTGATCCTGTTCCCTCAGCTGAGGGCCTGGTCAGGGCTGTGTTGAACACCTTGAACATTCCCTTGGTACAGGAGGTTTCTTCTGACCCCTCTGTTGTGTTCCAGGACCCTGTTAGGTCCCATACTTTGTTTTCCACCTAACCCCACTCTTGACCTCTTGGTGTCTGAGGAGTAGAAGTTTCCAGACAGGAAACCCTCTGTCTCTACTAAATTTGCTAATCTTTATCCATTCTCTGAAGCGGCCCTAGCTCAGTCAGCTCATCCCCCCCCCCCCCCCCCGAGTGGATACCCCTGTCTCCAGGCTTTCTAAGTCCACAGCCTTGCTTGTGGCTGATGCATCTGCTGTGAAAGACTGGACTGATAAAAAGCTTGAGACCTCTCTCAAGGCCATTTTTGCAGTGGCTGGTTCTGCCCAACGCCCCGCATTTGCTGAGGTGTGGGTGAATAGAGCTGTGGCTGTTTGGACTGAGCAGCTCACTTCAACTGTCTGTCAGTGAGCCCCTACTGCTAACATGTTGCGACTTCTCGCTAACATTGCTGAGGCTCAGCATTATGTCTCTGCTGCCCTGTCTGACGCTGTGTGCGTGGTAACCAGGGCATCAACTATGTCTGTGCTAGCCAGACCGGCTCTTTGGCTCAAGATCTGGTCTGCTGACACGGCCTCGCTGTCCTGTCCTTGCCCTTTTAGGGCACCTCACTGTTTGGGCCTGATCTCAAGGATCTGATCAATGAAGCCACTGGAGGGAAGAGTACTCACCTGCCAGTGGTCCAGAGGAAGAAGGCGCCTGTCAAAAGGAATCTGCTTTTTCGTCCCTTTCAGGCTGATTCGTGCAAGGCGACCCAAGCGGTGCCTCAGATTCCGCGCTCCACATCCAATCCTAAGCAGTAATGGAGGTCCAAGTCCTCCTCTCAGCCCAAGGCTTCCAAACCACCTCCTCCAAGACTCGCCAAATCCGGGTCCCCACCCGCAGGTAGGTGGCTGCTTACGCCACTACCTCTCGGCTTCAGAAGCCTCTGTGGCGGACACGTGGGTTTTGCAGTTGCTGGCTAAAGGGGTACAGGATCCCCTTCACCTCCCTTCCTCTTTCTCGGACCTTCTCTTCTCACTCTCTTCTGGGAGCAGAAAAGTACCGCCTTTTGAGGGGGACAAGGCTGTCTTAGAAACTGTTCCCTCTCAGGATCTGGGGTTGGGGTTTTACTCCGTCCTCTTTGTGGTTTCCAAGAAGTTCCATTTTGAATTTGAAGGATCTAAACTCCTTTGTGGTCAGGTCCCAATTCCCCCAGGAGTCACTATGCACAGTGATAGCGGCCATGTCCCCTGGGGAGTTTCTGGTCTTGCTGGATCTTCAGGATGCTTATTTGCACATCACCATTCATCCAGAGAGTTGGCAATTTCTTCGCTTTGCGTGCTACTGAGGGCATTTCCAGTTTTCATCCCTCCCCTTTGGCCTGACCACGGCTCCTCAAGTCTTCAACAGAGTCCTGGGAGCGTTGATTTCCATTCCTCCATCGGGATGGCATCAGAATTACCCCGTACATGGACGATCTCCTTATGAAGGCATCTTCTCCTGAACTCTTTCATCAGCAGGTGCAGAATTGCATGTCCCGTCACGGGTGGATAATCAATCTGGACAAGTCAGACCTTGTTCCCTCACAGAGGATGGTGTTTCTGGGCCTCCTTTTCGACACCCAGAGAGGGGTGGTGTTTCTCACAGACTAAGTGGCTCAACAGATAGTACTGAAGGTCCAATCTGTCCTGTCTCAGGATCTGGTTCCAGCCAAGAAGTTGTCATCCCTGGTGGGGAAGTTCATTTCCACCATAGAAGCGGTTCCGTTTGCCATGGCTCATACTGGGGAACTTCAGAGGTTTTTAATCCTGGCATGCAGGGATTGACCGGATCTCCTGGAGAGGACCCTAGCTCTCCCTCTTCACGTTGACCTGAACCTCTCGTGGTGGTGCAACCTGAACAAACTCCTGAAAGGCAGGCTCTTCTGGTGCCATTCTGGCAACCACGCCAAGGTTCATGAAGGTCCCCATGTGTGCAATTTAAAAACAATTGACAAACAATATTTTAAAAGTGCAAGAGAAGACTTGCCCTGCATGCCTGCAACCTTGACGTGGTTGGTAAGCTTAAACCTCGTTTTTGGGCCTAAAAATGTAGGCACTAATGCCTCAAACTTATTCACAGTATTACAATATGCCTAATACAGGGCACACTAGTCACATTTAGACTGGAGGAGCGCAGGTTTGCTGTCCTGTTTGCACTTTGGGCTTTGGCCTGATGTTTGGGGGACTGGAGAACCCTTACATTCCTTGCTGCACACTTCAGTGATTTAAATTCTATTAATGGACACTTCATGTAAAATAATTTATTAAAAAGTATTATACATATATAATCTTGCACATGGTGAGTTAGCGCTCTAAGCTGTTTGTTTTTCTTGGTTTTCTGTGCATACCTTCTCGAAACACTGCCGCCTGAATGTGCTGGCATCGACTGATGCCAGTTTTTGGGAGGAAGGTCCTGGAGGCAGCCTAGCCTGTCTAGGATCTCCTTCGTCTCTTCAGTACTCTCTCACTTTTGAAACTTGGCTCTTGTTCAGTGTGCTGTGTAACAGTTCTTGGGGTCTGTTTTACCCCTGTTCTGTGTCCGTTGACCTTATTGAGCTATTCATGATCTGTTGGTTCATTGGTGACTTTGGGGGGCTGCACCTGGTCCTTACCTTTCTTCCCATCCTGGGAAACTTAATGGTTGGCCATCCCAAAGTTACCAGTAACCTGTATTGGATGACAGAGCAAAGAGGATTTTAGTCTTGCCTGTTAAATCCTTTTCTCAGTCCATACAGGTTACTGGTCTCCCACCCTGTCAAGGGACCATGCTTGGCTCTCCTGTGGCAGAACGTGGAGGTCCTTTCAGCTTCATGCTCACAGGAGTCTTCCTTTCCCTTCTTCCTACCTAGTCAATAGTTAGTTTTCAATCTTACTGGATGGGGATTAGCTAGCTGCAAGCGAAGGAGAGGAGGTAGGCACCACCCGGCAGTCACTTCTCAGAATTGTTCCTACCTACTTAAAGGAGCTTATTGCCTACCCAAAGTTACCAGTAACCTGTATGGACTAAGAGAAGGATTTAACAGGTAGGACTAAAATCCCCTTTTAATCAGCATTAATGTTTTATTCTGCTGCATATTATCTGATTGTTATTTTGGACGCTATGTAATGCCTGTCAAATATTTTCTCTCCATCAATGAGTGAAGCTGAGAGTGATTGAACTCTCAGGATAGAACACATTAAGGTTAGTAAAATGGGAGAGATTCAGCTCATAGGACAAAACAGATTAAAGTTTGGACTTGCCTATAATGTATAATAATATAATATAATCTTGGTGTATTTGCAAACTTGGCATACTATGGCCATATTATGTGACTAATATGGATGTGAACCAATGTTTTTTGGTAAAGACTATATATATATATATATATATATATATATATGATATTTAGTACTATGCAAAGGTTTTAAGCAGGTGTGAAAAATAATGTAAAGTTAGAATGCTATCAAAAATAAACATTAATAGTTTATTTTTATCAATTACCAAAATGCATAGTGATTGAACATAAGAGAAATCTTAAAAAAAATCAATATTTGGTGTGACCACCCATTGCCTACAAAACTGAATCAATTCGTCTAGGTACACTTTCACAAAGTTAGGGAATTTGTAGGCATATAGTCAGTTGTATGGATGAACCATTCTACCAAACAGTTGCTTATGATCATCCGTTTAATATGTAGGTTGAAATACAATCCGTAACTGAAACAGAAATGGCTGTGTAGGAGGAATAAAACTGGGTAAGGAACAGCCAAAGTCGGCTAATAAGGTGAGATTGCTGAAGACCGTTTAATGTCAAAAGTCATACATCATGGCAAGACTGAGCACAGCAATAAGACACGAGGTAGTTCTGCATCAGGAAGTTATCTCACAGAAATTTCAAGGCAGACAGGGGTTTCCAGATGTGCTGTCCAAGCACTTTTAAAGAAGTACAAAGAAACAAGCAATGTTGAGGACTGAAGACACGCAGTGGTCAGCCAAGGAAACTTAGTGCAGCAGATGAGATACATCATGCTTTCTTCCCTTCATCGGAAGATGTCCAGCAGTGCCACCAGCTCATATTTGGCAGAAAACAGTGGGATCCTGGTACAGCCATCTACTGTCTGGAGAAGACTGGTCAGAAGTGGTATTTGTGGCAGACAAAAAGCCATACCTTTGATGTGGAAACAAAGCCAAACTATGCACGAAAATACAGGAACATACAGAAAAATTGCAGCAGGTGCTCTGGACTGAAGAGTCAACATTTGAAATATTTGGCTGTAGCAGAAGACAATTTGTTTGCCAAAGGGCTGGAAGGCAGGACAAGAATGAGTATCTGCAGGCAACGGTGAAGCATGGTGGAGGTTATTTGCAAGTTTGGGGCAGCATTGCTGCAGATGGAATTGGTCAGAATTAATGATCTCTGTGATGAGAAGCACAGGCAGATATTTATCCATCATGCAATACCATCAGGGAGGCATCTGATTGGTCCCAAATTTATTCTGCAGCATGACAATGACCCCAAACATACAGCCAAAGTCATTAAGAGCTATCTTCAGAGTAAAGAAGAACAAGGAGTCCTGGAAGTGTATGTATGGCACTCACAGAACCCTGATTTCGACATTGAGTCTGTCTGGGATTACATGAAGAGAAAGAAGCAACAGAGGCTGCCTAAATCCAGTTCTCCAAAATGTTTGGAACAACCTACCTACCGAGTTCCTTAAAGGGATAGTAATGTTTCACAAAAACAGCATCTCCAATTAAGTCATAGTATTTGAGCCATGGAGAGTGTTATTTCAGTACCGTCAGAATTGTAGTTCAATAGTAATTGAATGATAAAGCATCCCCCTCCCACCCCTTTTTACCTAGTGTAAGTCACCTCTTGTCAGATGTGGAATCTGGTCACTTCACCAGACAGCTCACAGCAAGGGACAGTTTTCTTACTTTGAGCATTTGGAAAACCCTGCCCCCCCTTTGCAGGTTTTTCTTTATTCACACTGAAGTTTGACCCTCTCTGCGATCCATCAGAATGGTCTTGCTGCTCTGAGGTGAGCAGTGTTGCATCAGTAAAAGGAGCGGGAAGGGGATACTTTATCATTCAATTACTCTTTAACTACAACTATGACCGTATTGAAATAACACTCTCTCCATGGCCCAAATACTATGAAGATTAACTGGAGTGCTTTTTATTGTGAAACATTACTATGCTTTTAAAAAACAGTGTGAGAGTGTATCTAGAAGAACTGATGCTGTTTTGAAGTCAGAGGGTTGTCAGGCCAAATATATTCTTCTGTTTACTTTTGATGCATTTTAATTGATTAAAAAGTATTAACATGTATCTTTTTGAAAGCATGCTTTACAGTATTTCTTTGCAATTCACTAAAACGTTTGCACATTACTATATATTTATATCCTGGAATACCTTTCATTACCATTGAGTGCATATTTTCATCCAAGTTCTGGCACAGGGCTGAAGAATTAGTCCCCACGCAAAATAAATATTATAATATATATAATATACCATTGTATGCAAAAGTTTGGGCACCACTGGCCAAATTACATGCTTTTTTTTGTAACCTGTTTGCTGGATTTTACAGATTTAAAAAAAATAAATAAAACAAAACAAGAAGAACGTGCAGAAGTCTGGGCACCCTTCCAGTTGATCCACTAGTGTTTTTGTAAGGTTTCAAAACTTAAGTTAGGTGATGACAGCTCTAGAGCTTAATATATTCTGACTCTGAACCTCTCAGGGTGTTGTGCCCAACACTCAATAATCATGGACTCCTTTAAGTAGCTGATTGGGGATCAGAAAATCTAGATAATGGACAAAGCAGAGGAAGGCTATAAAAAAAAAGATATAAAAGCTTCCTACTTGCAGTTCCCACTGTCAGAAATGTCATAAAGAAATGGAAGTTAGTCATAGTAATGTTTCATAATAAAAGCAGCTCTAATTATTTATATATATATTATAAAAAATATACACACAAGTGCTGACAGTTGGGCACCTTGTCAGTCCATACTTTGTAACACTCCCTTTGACAGAAACCAAAGCCTGCAAATAATTCTTGTAGCCAGCTAACAGTCTCTTTTCTTGCTTTAGGAATTTGTTTCCCACTCCTTACAGAATGCTTACCACTCCTCCTTGCAGAAATATTCTTGGGTTTTCTTGCATGCACTACATATTTGAGATCTACCCATACATTTTCAATAATATTCAAGTCTGGGGACTGTGAAGGCCAATACAAACCCTTAAGTATTTGTTTCTGGTAGTAGTTCATGGTTCATTTTGAGGAAAGTTGTGAACCTTTGTCTCGTTAATACCAAACCTCTTCACTTACAGTGGGACATTAGCATCCAGGATTTGTTGATACTTAGTAGAATCCATATAAACATAGAATTTAATGGCAGATTAGAACTGTGCCACAGTACCTTGTTTCCAGCGTCGCAGCTTCAGCGACGCGCTGCGTCTTTCCACTCATCTGCAGGCAAGAGGCTTCAAGCATGCTGCAGGCCTCTGTTTTGTGTGTTTGTTTCCTGTAGTTTTCTCCTACCTACTTCCTCCCTCTAGCTGTTCCTCCTACCTACTTCCTGTGGAGGGGTTTAAAGGGAAGACTGAGTCTTAACTCAGTCACCTTTACATTTTTGTTCTGAGCAGTTCATTTTCTGGTATTCCTGATTCCTTGTCTGTCCATCCATTCTGGTGTTGACCCGTAGCTCTGTCTGACTATTCTCCTTGGCTTTCTGCTTTGGCTCAGATATCCTTTCTGATGCAAACCTGTGGCTCTGGCTGACTACCAGCTCCGTGTATGCCCTAGGCTTGTCTGACTACCCACTCTGGTGTTGACCTGGGGCTCTATCCACTGCGCATCCCGCATTCCATCACATCAGTGGATATCCTTTCTGGTGCAAACCTGTGGCTCTGGGTGACTACACGCTCCGTGTATTAGTTTGGCTCGTCTGACTATCCTATCTGGTGCTTACTAGAAGGCTCTATCTGTTTGCTCAGTTTGTTGGTTCCATTATTCAGACATCCTTCCTAGTACTGGTCTGGGGCACTAGCAGATTCCTAGCTACTGACTGCAGGCTGAGTCAGTATCTCTTGGGCGTTACCTTACCACGCTACTCCAGTGGGCTGAGGCCTAGTCTTGGACAGTGTGGTACAGAGATTGGGAGACTGCTATTACTGGTACAGTGCTCGCCGTTTCAATCACCCCCTGTGTGTTTGTTTATCTATTGCATTACTGTCATTCTCATAATAAAGGTTCTATTAACTATACCGTCTGACTCCTGGTTTTGCTTGCCAGCCATAACAAACTATTCTGCACATCTAGTCTTCCCATGTATCCTACTGTAAAAACCTCACACCTTATTTGTTCAGGATAACTGTATGCCTATCCCAAGCCTCCACATCCTCCTCCATATCAGGCTACCTTAGCCCCTCCCCGCCAGATAGATTTCTTCCAAGAACTTGGTGAGAAGGCTGAGAACACTTCTGCTTAGTTTTTAGTTATTTTATTATTTTGTCTTAGATATGGGGTGTCCAAATTCCCCCATTAGGTGGATTACCATTTTACTGGCTTCCCCTGGAGGATTGCGCAGGTAACAGGTGCTGTCTGAGGACCCTTGCAGCCCTGAGAGAGAATCATGCAACTCTGGTCTCTCTCCAGAAGACGTCTCTGAGGCTTCTTTCCTCAGATGACCATTTGGGAAGGAAGAAGACCTACAAAAGAAAAAAAAAAAGTGAGCAATTCTTTGAGTACCATAGTCCACTTGTCCCTCCGCACAGGGTTCTTTCTGGAGTTCCTTATAACTCCTGTTGGGTAATTATCTCTGTTCTCTGGGTCTTTGGAGGATTTGAGGCTGTTTTTTGATATTTATCCCCTTCCTCAATACACAGAAGCGTGGCAGGGGACTTATTTCTCACTTTCCTTTTGGATTCATGTTTTAATGCTCATTAGGTGTTCTATGTGTTTTAGCACTTTTTCTCGGTCATCCAATACAGGTTACTGGTAACTTTGGGTAGGTGATCTGCCCCTTTAATTGTAGGCAGGAACAATTCTAGAATTGTATGCAGGTGGTGGAGCCTACCTTCCCTCCTTGGCTGCAGCTAGCCAACCAGCTCCATAAAGATTTGTTCCTTGGTGAAGATAACACAGGCAAGAGAACAGTTCTGCTATAGCTTTATAAGTTTTTTATTTTTCTGTTAGAAATGGAATACCCCAGTTAGGCGGATTACCATAACTGACCTTGCCCTTAGATGTGGCTAGCTCAGTATCCAGGTGCTTTTTGTGGAATTTAAGCCCGGGAAGTTGCCCACCGAGGCTTCTTCTTACTACACGGTAATCTGGAGACAGAAGATCTTCAGGAAAGGTGAGCAACCCTTTGAATGCTGCAGGTCCACATGTCCCACAGTGCCCCTCCGCGCAGGGGTTTTTCATTTTGAGTTCCTATTGCACACTCCAGCACTCACTGGGTCTATCTGTATGTCTGTTGGGTGGTTTGGAGCAGGTTTATGTGGTACTTAACCCTTTAACTGCTGGTTTGGCATTTATTTGGGGGGGTGGGGGGGGTCTGACACTTCCTACTGGTTCAGTGTTGGGTATCCTAACATGTTTTAGTGATGTTTCATGTCTTCTAATATTACACCTTAAATTTTGTAAAATTTGAGTTCGGTGAGCTCCATTCACTCCTATGGGACTGTACAGTTTGGGACATATCTCTGCAACTGTTTAACCAAGCGACTTCAGAGATGGCTCATTTTACTTGTCTACCCTTGCTCTATCATCCGGTTCATGTTTCTAGTGTGTTGGGGGGCTCAGAGGGCTTCGGGCAATGTTTGGGGTACTTTTCTGGGAAAACTACATTTCCCATGAATGCTTGCTTGTGTTTTGGAGCAAGTTTATGTGGTACTTAACCCTTTAGCTGCTGGTTTGGCATTCATTTGGGGGGGGGGTTTATGACACTTTTCCTACTGGTTCAGTGTTTTTTGGGTATCCTAACATGTTCTAGTGATGTTTCATGTCTCTTAATATATGTATATATATTATAATGTGTGTATGTATATGTGTGTATTTATATATTATAATGTAATTCAGGAACTGGGGCTAATGTAAGTTTGGTATAATGTAAGTCATGTTTAACAAATTTATTATAGTGGACAAGTATATTTGTTTAGCTTGCACAGGAATTGACAATAGATTGAAACTCCATGATGGAAATTGAGCGACAAAATTGCGATGGCAAACATTTTGAAAACTTAGAACTTTTTTTCTTTTTTTTTTTTTTTTTTTTTTTTAAGACAAATTTACCATTCTGCATCAAGCAAAAGGTCTTTGACCAATGTGTCCTCACAGTTCTTATGTATGGCTGTGAAACATGGACACTGAATGCCACAACCATACAAAAAAAGTGAGGCTACGCAGAGAAATATGGAGCAGCGAATTTTGAACTGGACAGAGTGCATGGATACATCTGCAAACAAAGATCAATGACATCATTGAAAGAGTAGTCACTGAAATGAAAATGGGCAGACCATATTGCAAGAACACCTGACAGTAGATGGACCAAACAAATCTAAATTCCCAAGAAGACCAAAGACAAGATGGGTAGATTAAATAACCAAATTTGTTGGTACACAGTGGCAACAAAAGGCAGAAAACCAAAGTTGTTGAAAGCTTGCTGAGGCGGCTTATCCTATATAATAATTCGCTAAGTTGTGTGTAACGCCGGACATGCGCAGTACAGACTGCCCGCGCCGGCTCGGAGCACCTAGCTCTGTATCAGCAGAGGCGCGGGCAGTCTCTACCGCACATGACTGGCTGCCAGAGGCACTGTGGCCCGTGTAACGGGCTGTTCAACTAGTTTATAAATATAAATGTAAAGGGGAAGCACTTGCATTTCAAGAGTCCAATAAGCTGCCTGGGTGCTAAGGTTTGACCAAAGTGTTAGTGTGTGTGTGTGTATATCTATCTACACACACTAATATAATATGTTAACAGACACAAAACTGGACTTCAAAAAGGTGAAGAAAAATCCAAAAACGTAGCTGTTTGTGAGGTTAGTGTTTCATTGATCACTGCTGCCTTTATCAAGACAAGCATCAAACTGAATGTCAACCCCCCCTTTAAAAAAAAAAAAAAATTGCAAGAACAAATAGTCTGGGATGGTGTCAGAGAGAACCACAACCCAGGTGGAATAAAAGATCTAAACAGTGAATGAAATATAGTTTATCACATTACCTTCATGGAATAGTTACAAAATTGAGAGTATAAACCTAATAATAAGTGTTGTAAGTTACACTTTTGTGACTGACAGCATATTGAGTGAATGAAGCTACCACATAATCCGGAATTTCTGACTTGTACTGGCTACAAAGCAAAAAAAAAAAAAATAAAAATAGACCCCCATGTCTACCTCCCCCCCCCCCCAATCCCTCAATTATTAGACCTGGTTGGGCTATATCAGAACTGCTCCTGATGCCTCCCAACTATTGATCTCCCAACAGATGGTGAAGACCCAGGAGAGCAGTGTGGCTCTCCACTCTTTTACACTTTTTTTTAAATTTATTTTATTATTCTTCAGTTACACAGACCTCGTTGGGGGGCATCAGGACCCCTCCTGATGTCTCCCCATGTATTATCTCCCAGCCGATAAGGCTAGGATACCAAAGAAGATGACTGCATGAGAGCAGCATTCTCCCCTGTTTCCATTCTTATGTGAACTCCTGGGGCGTGGGCGTGATCTGTGAAAGCCTCCCACATCATTGTGACATCAGGCATGTCACTTGTGACATGGAGGATATCCCCAATTCCTCCCACTCCTACCTTTTAGTTTTGAGGTAAGAGTGGAAGCAGATGCTGCTGTCCTGCAGTCTATTTATCTCCTAGCCGATATCGGTTAGGAGATCAATCGCTGGGGGGGGGGGCACGGCACATCAGGAGGGGTCCTGATATCCCCCCAACAAGGTCTGTTTAAATTAATAATTATTTAAAAAAAAAAAAAAAAAATGTAAAAGCTGGAGAGCCACACTGCTCTCCTAGATCTTCATTATTGGTCTCCCAATTTATAAGGCCTGAATGGGAGATTAATAGATGGACAGCATCAGGAGGGATTCTGATTCTTCCCAATGAGATCTGAATAATAACAATTATGAAAATAAAGTGTGTACCATATGCTTGTCTAACACTTTAGTTTGCAATGCATTGGACACTCCACTGGAACTTGCTGTCCTTACTCAGCCACCTTCTCCATGGTGTCTACAGGAATACCTCCAAAGTGTCCCTTTTTGAGACCCACATCCCTCTTTCTCTCTCTCCTCCCTGGTGTCCCTCTTTTAGCTGACCAGGCTTTGTGGTGTGTATGTAAGTATCTCACATTGCTTCACAGCAAAAAAACTCACATTGTTTGTTTAAACTTTAATATATGTGTACTAGTTGAACAGCCCGTTACACGGGCCACAGTGCCACTGCCACCCGGTCGCAGGGCAGTCACGCGCAGTAGGGACTGTCCGCGCCACGGCTGATACAGAGCTGGACGCTCTCTCGGAGCGCCCAGCTCTGTATCAACCGCGGTGCGGGCAGTCTCTACTGCGCATAACTGCAGCACGCGTAGCAGTGTCTACTGTGCATGTCACGGCGTTACACACGATTTAGCGAATTATTATATAGGATAAATTAGCCAGTCTAAATAAAATGAATTTGGTCTTTGTTATAAATTACTTGGTTCCACAAAGAGGTGGTAATGGGTCATGGAATAACAAAATGTTTGTAATGCTCCGCATATTGGCTATGCCCCTGGCAATACCAGCTAAAACAAGTGTCCTTCTTTGGCCATTTGAAATTTTGGGAGGTATGCCCTGGTGGGCATAGTCCCCCCAACCTGTTTCCATTGCCCACTGGCACTAGCTGATCCCGACATACAAATAGATGTGCCAACAAAGTATTAGTATAAGGGTGTGCACACCTATGCAAACAGGTTATTGAGAGTTTTTTTTATTTTTCCCCCTCAACGATTTCAGTTTGTTTTGCAATTGAATTTTTCACTTTATAGGTCACATTAAAGGTGGAATAAATAAAGGTCACATATCATCACATAAACTACCGGACACCAAGTCACAGAACTCCACATTGATTGTCTTACAACCCCCTCCCCGCATCCTGGTTCTACTTCCCAATATTAGTCATGGATCCTTGCATACACTTTCTGACCCCCGCCCTCAGCCTTGTTTCACTGGCAGTTGTGAAATTGTTAATATGCTGCCTTCTCCCCGCCGTTTTCCACTGGTAGCTGTGCTCCTGGCACCCACTACGATATGTTAACCCATACCAATGGGGGTACCGGTTTTCTCTGGCTGGTATTAGGTACTGAATATACTAAAAAATTCTATGTACTGAAAACTTATAGTATCTTTGAAGTGACTGGAGTGTGAAAAAAAAAAAAAAAAAAAAAACCCGGAGTGTTTTTTCCTGTAGCAGCATATTTTGGAAATAGCTGTGAACATTAGCCTAGGGGTGAAAAAAGGCAAGTGACCCCTCATTTGATGTGGGTAAATGTCTTTCTAAAATGGCACGCCTGTACAGTATGTCTATTCATACCTATGGGTGCCATTTGTCCTCGTAAGAGGGGTAGCTAAGCTTTCATTGCATTTACTTGCAGTGGGTTGTCTTCTTTACAAAGTGGGATGCTATGTCTACCTTTTTATTTCCTCTGTGTTCCCCCTCACGGCCCACTAGTGTGTATAGTCCCTTCCGGTTAGCTGACTGTAGGGCCAATTAAAAAATTTGCATAAAATCTACTTCCTCCCTGTGTTCCAGTAGTCCTTTTGCCCTACAGCTGCAAGTAGGGGAAGAAGTGGGCAGCTGCAAGGGACTTACCGGAGAAGATGGAGTGTGCGGCCGCATCCGTTGCTGCCTAAGCTGGGAGAAAGCGTGGCGCGCGTCTCCTGGAGTCCTGACTTCACCAAGCGGTTAGTCAGGAGGCCTGCCTTCCGTTTCTAGGACGTGTCAGACCGGATGAGGAAAAGAAGCACGGGCAGAAGACAGCAGGTCTGATCGGAGGTCTGAAAGGAAAATGATGAGACTGAGAATGGAAGGGGAAGGCGTCTGCCGCTGGGCTTCTAGCGATTAGCGCAAAGGGGCAGGTAAGAAAAGAAGTTAATTTTATATCATCTTTTTGGCGGGCCTATGCGTTCCAACAGTGAAACGCAAGCCAATAATGCTAAGTATTTAAGCTGAGGTATGGCAGTTTCTCTGCTTCTATAGTTTCGGCTTTCTGCCTGGTGTATTTGGATACAGTATCTTTTTCTGCTTTGCATTTTATAATAAAAGCTAAGTTTTAACATGTCCGTGTCCAAGCAGTCAGCATCCAAGGAAAAAGGACCCCCTGAAACTAAAGAGGATAAAAATGTCCAGAATCAGAAAGCATGCTTAAACTGTCCAAATTTTCTACCTATCACGGATCTTAATAGACTCTGTACTGAGTGCCTGAAGAACATCTCAGGTCAGGGTGTGCAGGGTCAATTTTCTGAATTCTTAGCATGGATGAGAACCTCCATGCAGGATACTTTCACAGCGATGCAGTCAGCACCCAGGAAGAGGAAAAGAATAGATGACCCAGGAGAAAGTACTTCTGCGGGAGGTATGGGTTTTGAAGAGGATAGCGGTCCAGAGCTGTTGGCGTATTCCTCAGAAGAAGGGGAGATATTGGATGAAGGAGTCTTCAACTCAGAAAAGATGGAGGTATTCTTAAAACAGATAAGAAAATCATTGGGCTTGACGGAAGAACAAAAGGAGCTCAACATCATAGATGCAGCTTTTATAGGAAAGAAGAAGCAGGTAACTGTATTCCCAGTCCACCAGGTAATCACAGAAATATTAAACTCTGGGGTAAGACGGAGAAAAGAATTTCATTTTCTAAAAGATTTCAAAAGATGTACCCCTTCAGTGATAGACGACTATCTGGTCTAACCCCCCCAAGAATTGACGCCGCAATAGCCCAAATTGCCAAGAGAACGACCATACCAGTGGAAGATGGCTCTTCACTAAAAGATGGCATAGATAGGAAGATGGAAGCAGCACTCAAGAAACAATTTACCTTCCTGGGACAGAGCTTGAAGGTATCAACGGCCATGGCATGTGTTTCCAGAGCAGTCAGAATTTGGCTGTCAAATTTGGAGGAAAGCATTGATTCCTCAGTCTCAAGATCAAAATTATTGAAAGAAGTGGCCAATAATAAAGAAGCAATTGGTTATTCCTGTGATGCTTCATTAGATGCAGTCAGGTTATCGGCAAGAGCATCATCACTGTCAGTCACTGCAAGAAGGGCCCTTTGGCTAAAACCATGGGGAGCAGATTTATCATCAAAAGCAAAATTGGTTTTGCTACCTTTTTCAGGTGGATTGCTATTTGGAGAGCGTTTGAGTGAATTAATCTCTAAGATAAGAGGAGGAAAAAGTTCCCTATTACCACAAGAAAGAAGACCAAGAGCCTCACCACAAAGAACATCTTTCAAGTCTAGGAGGCATTTCTTTCGGGATTCAAAGCGTTTTTCATCAAGAACATATGAACAAAGAAAGCAACCCGCACAAGGACAAAGAAGAGGTTATAGAAGCAACCCTCACAAAAATTACAGAAGAGACCCTCAATGAGGAGAACAGGGCCCAGCTCCCATCTCCAGTAGGGGGGCGACTGGAGTTATTTGCCTGTGTGTGGAAGAATTTGGTAAATCCGGACAGATGGGTATTGCAGAATCTGGAAGCTGGGTATCCTTTAGACCTCCAAGACATTCGGAAAAGAAATTGGTTCATTCAATCCAAGATACCAAGAAATTGCGACAAGAAAGAAGCCTTATTCAGAATAATTCAAGAATTGGTGGACGAAAGAGTAATAGAACCAGTAAAGTAAAACTTCAGAAGAAAGGGAATATTTTCGGTAATGTTTCTTGTCCCAAAACCTGGAGGGTCTTACAGAACAGTCCTAGACCTAAAGAAACTGAATGCCTTTATAAGAACCAAGAAATTCAAAATGGAAACGACTGCATCAATCCTAAGAGCAGTAGCCCCAGGAAATTTTCTAACAATAGATCTGAAGGAAGCTTACTACCACATTCCAGTAAAAGCTCACCGGAAATTCCTCAGATTTGCCATAGCAAATCAGCACTGGCAATTCAGGGTACTCCCTTTTGGGCTCTCTTCAGCTCCAAGGATTTTTACAAAGACCTTAGCTGCTGCACTACAGACCTTAAGGATTGAAGCAATATCAATAGTTCCGTACCTGGACGACCTACTTCTGATATCACAATCAAAAGACCAGTCACTCAAGGAGACTCAGAGTGATAACCTTCCTGCAGCAACTGGGTTGGGTAATAAATTAGAGTCATCTGACACCATCCCAGAAGGCAATATTCATAGGAATACAATTCAACACCAAACAAGCAGCAGCAGCCCTCTCTCAGGAAAGAAGGAAAAGTCTGAGAAAAGGAATAAAGCAATTCTTGAAATCAAGATGCCACACAGCAAAGGATTTCATGGAAATATTGGGAACAATGACCTCAACAATCCAGATAATACCATGGGCCAGAGCCCACATGAGGACCATCCAGACTCATTTCTTAAGATACTGGAACAAGGATCCTCAGGACATCTCTCAAGTAATCCATCTTCCTCAAAGAATAAGAAAGGAGATAAAGTGGTGGCTAGTCCCCAGAAATCTAGAAAAAGGCAAGTCACTCCAGGATCATCCATGGGAAGTGCTGACAACGGACGCCAGTCTCTACGGGTGGGGAGGCCACTGGTCAGGCAAATCAATCCAGGGGAATGGTCAAGAAAAGATCAAAAACTTCACATGTACTGGAGTTAAGAGCAATCAGATTCTGCCTGATAAAGTTATAGAAATTCCTAAAAAAGAAAAGAGTAAAAATCCAGACAGACAATATAGCAGCAGCCATGTATGTCAAGAATCAAGGGGGAACAAAGAGCAAGGCCCTCAACAAAGAGGCCCAAAAAATACTCAGTTGGGCAGAAAATAATCTGGAAGAGATATCAGCAGTGTACATTCCAGGAGAAAAGAATGTGCAAGCGGATTTTCTAAGCAGGAATATGGTGCATCAAACAGAATGGGAGTTGGATCACCAGGTCTTCAAGAAAATATGCAGAAAATGGGGAGAACCGACAGTGGATCTGATGGCAGCAGCAAACAATTCGAAATGCCGGAAGTTCTTTTCAAGATTCCCTCACCCAAAAGCTCTGGGACAGGATGCCATGAGCTTCAAATGGGACTTAAGGTTGGTGTATAGATATCCACCGATTCCCTTAATTCCTCAGGTTTTGAAGAAAATCAAGACTGAAAGAGTGGAGGCAATAGTGATTGCTCCATATTGGCCCAGAAGAATATGGTTCCCGGAACTAATAAAGATGTCCACAGAACCACCGTGGACCTTACCCTTCAATCAGAACCTTCTTCATCAGGGACCAATTCTCCACCCAAATCCATCTTTTTTCAGGCTAACGGCCTGGAAGTTGAAAGGTGGTCTTTGAGGAATAAGGAATTGTCAGATCCAGTGATAGACACTATCATAAAAGACAGAAAAATTTCTACTTCCAACATATATTGTAGGGTATGGAATACCTTCAGAAAATGGGCTATAAGAAACAAAATCAAGGAAAGCCCAATATTGGCCTCAAGGATTCTAGATTTTCTACAAGGCTGATTTGAACTGGGTCTGAGCCCAGCATCGCTAAGAGTTCAAGTATCGGCATTATCAGCTATATTGGCACAATTATCAGAAGACCTCTTTATCAAGAGAGATCTCTTAGCAGTTTCAAAAGTGAGGCCAAGAATAAGAAAAACGATACCTCCAAGGGATTTGAACATAGTCCTAAAATATTTAGCAAAATCAAATACTTTCGAACCACTGGATAAAATTCCGCTGAAATATATTACTCTTAAAACAGTATTCCTAACGGCTATTATATCAGCCAGAAGGGTGTGCGAAATTCAGGCTCTATCGTCAAAATCACCTTATTTAATTATCCATCAGGATAAGGTGGTCTTGAGAATGAAGCCAGGTTTCAGATCCAAAGTGGTTTCAGAGTTTCATTTGAATCAAGAAATAGTACTTCCATCTTTTTGCCAGAATCCAAAGACGGAGGAAGAAAATCTATTACATAATTTAGACGTACTGAGATGTATTTCAACTTATTTAGAAAGAACTAAGAAAATAAGAAAAGCGGACACTTTATTTGTATGTTTTCAAGGAAAAAATAAGGGCTTAGCACCATCAAAATCCTCAATCGCAAGATGGATTACAGACTGCATAAAAATAACATATTTGGAAGCAGGATTGAATCCTCCAAAAATTCTCAGGGCTCATTCCACCAGGGCAGTATCAACCTCTTGGGCATCAAGAGCCTCCGCTTCTGCTGAAGACATCTGCAGGGCGGCAACCTGGTCTTCAATTTCCACATTCATAAAACATTATCAATTAGTTATTTATTCAGCGGCAGAAGCAAAATTTGGGAGAGAGGTCCTACAAGCAGCAACAGGCCCTGGATTGGTAAGAGGGTCTGTGAGCCACTCTTGATTTATCATGTAAAACTTTTCTGTTTTTCTTGCATAATGTTCTATGTACATGATATAACTTCCCTCCCTATATGCACATGGCTTGGGTATGTCGCACTAGTGGGCCGTGAGGGGGAACACAGAGGAAATGGTGAAATTTCTTACCGTTATTTCCTTTTCCTCTGTGTTCCCACCACAGCCATCCCTGCCCTTTAACCTGTTTGTTTTGTTTTTAAGCTTTGACAAAAGGGGACTACCGGAACACGGGGAGGAAGTAGATTTTATGAAAATTTTAATTGGCCCTACAGTCAGCTAACCGGAAGGGACTATACACACTAGTGGGCCGTGGTGGGAACATAGAATAAAAGGAAATAACGGTAAGAAATTTCACCATATTCTGTAGTTGTTGCAACCATTTTGGTACAGTCAAGTTTGGAAATATGAGAGATTGTAATTGGTGCAGTTTTGTGATTCTGGCACCCTCTAAAGTATGTTAACTCAAACAATGGGGTGCCATTGTTCTTGTAAGAACAGTAGTTCGTGAATATAGTAGGTCTTGAAGAAATGTAACAAAGATAATAAAAGGAGAAGGCTGTCAGGGTGCCAGAATCTCCTCGATCTCGGACACACACACCCAGGGGAATGCAGTAAGGAGGAGATATTTTAAATCTCCCCCATACTGACTTACGGGACATAAACGGGTGTGTGATTTATTTATTTATTTTTATTTATTTATTTATTTTGAGCCCCCCCCCTGGCCACTCCTGTCCGTTGGGGGTGGGGGTAAAACACGTGGCCAATTCTCGCCAATCCACACACTGCCTCAGTACACTTCAACTCTGTATGATGGGAGCACTGCCCCTTCATATACCTGCGTGGTACTGAAAATGCCCCCCCACCCAAACTTCTTTATGACAGCTTAACAAACAGTACTGTGCAGAAGTTTTAGGCAGGTCTGAAAAAATACTTTAAAGTAAGAATACAAAAAAAAAAAAAAAAGTTTGTGAACAGAAGAAAAATCTAAATCAAATCTTTATTTGTTGTGACCACACTTTGCCTTCAAAACAGCATCAATTCTTCTAGGTACACTTGGACACAGTTTAAGGAACTCGGCAGGTAGGTTCTTCCAAATATCTTGGATTACTAACCACAGTTCCTCTGTGGATTAGGCAGCCTCAGTTGCTTCTCTAGTCATTTAATCCTAGACAGACTCTATTTAGTTAAGATCAGGGCTCTTTGGGGGCGTACCATCA
This sequence comes from Rhinophrynus dorsalis, assembly GCA_037306005.1. Classification (NCBI taxonomy): domain Eukaryota; kingdom Metazoa; phylum Chordata; class Amphibia; order Anura; family Rhinophrynidae; genus Rhinophrynus; species Rhinophrynus dorsalis. Next base: position 268,979,655 of record CM074719.1, on the reverse strand, counting down.
TTTCCAGGACTTCTTGTTGTTGTTTACTACTGAAGATAGTTCTTAATGACTTTGTTTGTAGGTTTGGGGTCATTGGCCCCAAATTTATTCTGCAGCATGACAATCGGATGCCTCCCTGATGGTACTGCATGAGGAGACCATTAATTCTGACCAAATCACCAACTCCATTTGCAGAAATGCAACCCCAAACTTGCAAATAACCTCCACCATGCTTCACTGTTGCCTGCAGACACTTATTCTTGTACCACTGTCAAGCCCTTTGGCCAACAAACTGCCTTCTGCTACAGCCATTTATTTTGAATTTTAACTCGTCAGTCCAGAGCACCTGCTGCCATTTTTCTGCACCCCGTTTCCTGTGTTTTCGTGCCTAGTTGAGTTGCTTGGCCTTGTTTCCACATCAGAGGTATGGCATTTTGGCAGCAAGTTTTCCATGAAGACCACTTCTGACCAGACTTCTCCAGACAGTAGATGGATGTACCTACCAGGGTCCCAATGTTTTCTGCCAATTCTGTGCTGATGGCACTGCTGAACATATTCTTAATGTGAAGAGAAGTAAGCATGACGTCTCTTCTGGTGTACTAAGTTTCCTTGGCCTACCACTGTGTACAGTCCTCAGAATTTCCTGTTTCTTTGTGCTTCTTCAAAAGAGCTTGGACAGCACATCGGGAAGCCTCTGTCTGTCTGGGGGGGGACCTTGCTGATGCAGTATAACTACTTTGTGTCTTGTTGCTGTTCTCAGTTTTGCATTGGTGTGACTTTTGACATTAAACCATCTTCAGTACCTTCAACTTGTTAGCAGTTTGGCTGTTCTTCACCCAGTTGTGTCCCTCCTACACAGCTGTTTCTGTTTCAGTTAAGAATTGTGTTTCAACCTACATATTAAATTGATGATCATGAGCACCTGTTTGGTATAATTGTTTAATCATGCATCTGACGATATGCCTGCAGTATCCCCGAGGAAGTGTACCTAGAGGAATTGAGGTTTTGAAGGCATTTTGTTAATTAATAAAAATAAACCATTAACATGTCTATTTTTGAAAGCACTTATTTTACAGCATTTTCTCTGTTGTCCAATACAGGTTACTGGTAACTCTGGGTAGGCGATCCATCCCTTTAATTGTAGGCAGGAACAATTCTAGAATTGTATGCAGGGGGTGGGGCCTACCTTCCCTCCTTGGCTGCAGCTAACCAACCAGCTCCATAAAGATTTGTTCCTTGGTGAAGATAACACAGGCAAGAGAATGGGGGGGGGGGGGATCTTGACTACAAGTTTTCCCCAGGAGTTGCCCACCGAGGCTGCTTCTTTAAATATTGTAATCTGAAGGCAGAAGATCTGCAGGAAAGGTGAGCAATCCTTTGAGTGCTGCAGGTCCACATGTCCCACAGTGCCCCTCCGCATAGGGTTTTTTTCATTTTGAGTTCCTATTGCACACTCCTGCACTCATTGGGTCTATCTGTATGTCTGTTGGGTGGTTTGGAGCAGGTTTATGTGGTACTTAACCCTTTAACTGCTGGTTTGGCATTTATTTGGGGGGGGGGGGGGGTCTGACACTTTTCCTACTGGTTCAGTGTTGGGTATCCTAACATGTTTTAGTGATGTTTCATGTCTTCTAATTTTACACCTTAAATTTTGTAAAATTTGAGTTCGGCGAGCTCCATTCACTCCTATGGGACTGTACAGTTTGGGACATATCTCTGCAACTGTTTAACCTAGCGACTTCAGAGATGGCTCATTTTACTTGTCTACCCTTGCTCTATCATCCGGTTCATATTTCTAGTGTGTTGGGAGGCTCAGAGGGCTTCGGGCACTGTTTGGGGTACTTTTCTGGGAAAACTACATTTCCCATGACTGCTTGCTTTGCACGCTCATTTCTGTGTGGCTCCCGCTGCGGCAGCCATTTTGTGCTCCTTCCAGAACAAGTATCCTACGCAGGGCTTGGACACACATTCTCTCCTCTGCTGATTAACCCTTCATTTGCCAGATAAGTCTAAATCAGCGATTTCTGGGGTGCAGCTTTAAACATATACACTGTAATTGGGTGATTTCTTATACAGTAAGGTTATTGACACTGTGAGAATGTCTATACTGTTGGAGCTTGGGGCCTGACCTAAGACTAAGGATGCTGGGGTCTCTGTATCCCCTATTGCGCATTGCTCTTCCTGTCATTCAGGGTTACCTAGAGAATTCTCAGGTCCTTTATGCCCAGCATGTTCTGATGTCCCTGAGAGTCTTCCAGGGACCTCCAGCCATGCATTAGAGCCAGTCTGGGTGCAAGAGTTCAAGACTGCTACTAGGGACCTTAGGTCCACTTTGCAACTCTTTCCATCCCAGTTACAGAGGTCTTTCATTCTTGGCAGACCCCCTTCCTTCATCACGTCTTCCCTGTCAAAGCCTCAGGGTGTCCCTGACGTGTCAGATTCTTCTGAGGAGGAACTATTGATGGATTCAGATGTTGAGGAATATTCTGCGGTGGGCTCCTCTCAGTTTTTTGGGGACCCTTTTGAGGCTGATCCTGAGGCCTCGGCTGAGGGCCTGATCAGGGCTGTTTTAAATACCCTAAACATTCCCTTAGTGCAGGAGGTTTCTTCTGACCCTTCTGATGTCTTTCAGGAGCCTAAAAAGACCCTTACTTGCTTTCCACCTAACCCCACTCTTGACCGCCTTGTGTCTGAAGAGTGGAAATCTCCAGACAGGCAATCTTCTGTCTCTAAGACATTTGCTAAACTTTATCCCTTTTCTGAGGCTGCTCTTCCTCAGTGGGTTCATCCTCCTAAAGTGGATACTCCTATCTCCAGGCTATCCAAGTCTACTGCTTTGCCAGTGTATGATGCATCTGCTCTAAAGGACTGGACTGACAAGAAACTTGAGATCTCCCTCAAGTCCATCTTTGCCACTGCTGGTTCTGCCATACGTCCAGCATTCGCAGCAGCATGGGTGTTCCGGGCCATTGCACTCTGGACTGAACAGCTCACTCTTGCTGTCCATTAGGGTGATCCTACTTCGGATAAGTTGCGCCTCCTTTCCAACATTTCTGAGGCACAGCACTATGTTTCTTCTGCCTTATTTGATGCCATCCATTTGGTGGCTAGGGTTTCCACCATGTCTGTGGTTGCCAGACGGACTCTGGCTGAAGATCTGGTCTGCTGATACTGCATCTAAGAAAACATTGCTGTCCTTGCCTTTTCAAGGCACTTCTTTGTTTGGGCCAGATCTCAAGGATCTGATCAGTGAGGCTTCTACCCTTAGTTCCTAGGAAGAAAACACTGCTTAAGCGTAACCTGTATTTTCGTTCCTTTCAGAATGAGACATATCCGGCGAACCAGATGGTTCCCTCAGCTCTGCGTACCTCCTCAAAGCCCAAACAGCAATAGAAGCCTAAGGTCTCCTCCAAGCCCAAGTCTTCCAAGCCTTCTTTGGCATGACTCACCGATCCCAGGTCCACACTCTGCTGTGGGTGGTCGTCTGCATCACTACCATAGCATTTGCGAGGATTCAGTGACGGACCCATGGGTTTTGCAGGTAGTGATGGAAGGGTACAGGATCCCTTTATTCTCTCTTCCTCCCTTTCACTTTCTTCCTTCTCATACGCCTCAGGTCGCAGAGAAACACCGTCTGTTTGGCACTGTTCAGGCTCTTCTGGACAAGGATGTTCTAGAGCCGGTTCCAGTTCAGGACAGAGGCATGTGTTTTTACTCAAACCTCTTTGTGGTCTCCAAGAAGGACGGCGGTTGTCGTCCCATTTTGGATTTAAAGGATCTCAATTCCTTTGTGACCCGGACTCATTATCACCAGGAGTCTCTACGGGCGGTGATTGCTGCCATGTCTCCGGGGGAATTCCTTGCATCTCTGGATTTTCAGGATGCGTACTTATGTTGCCATTCATCCAGAGAGCCGGCAGTACTCTCATTTCTCAGCTCTCCCATTTGGTCTGACGACCGCTCCTCAGGTCTTCAGCTGTGTCCTGGGCGCCTTAGTGTCCATCCTCCACCAAGACAGCATCGGAGTTACTCCATACATGGACGACCTGCTTCTGAAAGCCCCTTCTGTGGAACTTCATCAGCAGGTACAGCAATGCATTCATGCTCTCACCCACTACGGGTGGATCATCAAATTGGACAAATCAGATCTTGTCCCATCCCTGCATCTGGTATTCCTGGGCCTCCTTTTCGATACCCAGAAGAACATGGTGTTTCTCTCGGACGAGGTGGCTCACCAGATCACCCACAGGGTTTCTACGATACTGGCTCAGGATCCAATTCCAGCCAAGAAGCTGTCCTCTGTCGTGGGGAAGTTCATTTCCACCATAGAGGCGGTACCGTTTGCCATGGCGCACACCAGGGAACTCCAGTGGTTTGTGATCCATGTGTGCAGGGGTCAGCTGGACCTTCTGAAGATGTCGGTGTCACTTCCTCTTCATGTGGAACTGAGTTTGTCCTGGTGGCTCGACCTCTCCAATCTGCTGAAGGGCAAGTCCTTCCTAGCCTCCTTTTAGACCACGGTGACGATGGATGCCAGCCTCTCCGAATGGGGAGCGGTACCGGCTCGGCTGAGTGCACAGGGTTGGTGGTCTCCGGAAGAATCTCTCCTTCCCATCAACATATTGGAGCTTCGGGCGATATTTCATGCCCTTCGTCATTGGACATCTCAGGTGGAAGACTGTCCAGTCCGGGTAGAGTCCAGCAATGCCAAGGCCGTGGCTTACATCAACAAGCAGGGCGGAACAATAAATCTCGCAGCTTGGTTAGAGGTCAAGGCTATTTTGTCCTGAGCAGAACACGTTCCTTCCATATCTGCAGTGCACATTCCTGGCGTAGACAACATCATGGCGGACTTCCGCAGTCGAGACACAGTGGACAGCGGAGAGTGGGAGCTGCACCCAGAGGTGTTCACCCTCGTTTTTCAGAAATGAGGTCTTCCTTTCATCGACCTGATGGCCACAAGTCACAACAGGAAGGTTCCGAGGTTCTGCTGTCGATGCAAGGACCCTCTAGCTCTGGTGGTGGATGCAATGTCCATTCCTTGGTTGTTTTCTCTGGCCTACATCCTTTCTCCCCTCCCCATGTTGCACAGGGTATTAGGGAAATTGACTGGAGCGTTGTCCAGTCATTCTTATTGCTCCATACTGGCCTCACCAGGCTTGGTTTCCGGAGCTTCTGGATCTGTCAGTGGCAGAGCCATTCCAGCTCCCTTGCCATCCGGATCTTCTACAGGGTTACCTGTGGAAGGAGGATGTTCATTGTCTAGCCTTGACAGCTTGGAAATTGAATCCTCAATATTGAGGAAGAAAGGATTTTCTTCTGGTGTGGTGGCTACTATGCTCAGTGCCCGCAAACCTGTTTCTTCCAAGATCTATCATAGTGTCTGGTCGACCTTTCTATCTTGGTGTGCTGACAGGGACCTGTCTCAGGAATTTGATCTGCCTACGGTCCTTGCCTTTTTTGGAGGACGGTGTGGATAAGGGCCTCAATTTGAGTTCCCTTAAGGTTCAGACGTCTGCTCTCTGTTTTCTTTCAGAGGCGCATTGCGATCCTTCCTGATGTCGAGGTTTTCTTCCAGGGCGTTGCTCATACTCTTCCTGCCTTCAAGATTCCTGCTCCTCTGTGGGATCTTAAAGGGATGGTAATACCTAAAATGTAAAAAAAAAAATATGTTGTAGGGTTTATCCCCCTGAGTAAAACAAGAGTACTCCCACTGCTGAAAGATGTTTCATTCAAAAGTTATTAATTTTCAAAGTTGAATTTTTTAGGTGCAATATCACAGTGGCCTGAAATTGTACAGTGGCGCTGTTGCTACACGATCCTATGGACAACTCTGGTCTCAGGACCATAAATCTCCATAGGATGGTGTAGCAACAGTGCCACTGTAAAATTTCAGGCCACTGTGATATTGTACCTAAAAAATTCAACTTTGAAAATTAATAACTTTTGAATGAAACATCTTTCAGCAGTGGGAGTACTCTTGTTTTACTCAGGGGGATAAACCCTACAACATTTTTTTTTTTTTACATTTTAGGTATTACTATCCCTTTAACTTGGTTTGGGGCATTCTTCAGCACCATCCATTTGAGTCTTTGGCTACTATTCCTCTACACCTCTTGACGTGGAAAATGGCCTTTCTCCTGGCGATTTGTGTCCGTCGTGTCGCGGAGTTACATGCTCTGTCCTGTAAACCACCCTATTTGGTGTTTGACAACTCTCAGGAGTTTCTCCCGAAGGTGGTTTCGGAGTTCCACATCAATCAGGAGATAGTGGTGCCTTCTTTCTGCCCTGACCCCACCACTGACAAGGAGAGGGAGCTCCACTTTTTAGACGTGGTGCGTGGTGTATATCACACGACTCAGACGCGTTTTCATTCCTGAGGGTCCTAGGGCAGGAGGACCTGCATCCAAGGTGACTATTGCTTCTTGGATCAAGTCCACTATTTATAAGGCTTATGAGCTGAGGAAGAAGCCTGTCCCCTTCAGGGTCATGGCTCATTCTACACGATCTATCAGGGCCTCTTGGGCTTACAAGAATCAAGCCTCCTCTGATCATTAGTGCAAAGCTGCCACATGGTCGTCTGTGCACACCTTTTCGAAGCACTAACATTTTGATGTGCTGGCATCAGCTGATGCCAGCTTTGGGAGGAATATTCGGGAGGCAGTCTTGCCTGTCTAGGATCTTCGGTCCTTGGTGCTTCCTTCACTTTTGAGCTCTTTTGGCTCTAGTTCAGTGTGTTGTGTAACAGTTTGGGGTGGTGTTACCCCTGTTTTGTGTCCATTGACACTTCAGTGTTTGTTGGGCTATCTCTGATCTGATGGTTCATATCTGCTCTGGTGACTTTGGGGCCTTGCTCCTGGTCCTTGCCTTCTTCTCGCCTCTGGGAAACTGAATGGTTGGACATCCCAGAGTTACCAGTAACCTGTATTGGACGACAGAGAAAAGAGGATTTTAGTCTTGCCTGTTAAATCCTTTTCTCTTAGTCCATACAGGTTACTGGTCTCTCACCCTGTCCAGGGACCATGCTTGGCTCTCCTGTGGCAGACCGTGGGGGTCCTTCGGGGTAATGCTCAAAGGAGTCTTCTTTCCCTTCACTATCTAGTCCGTAGTTAGTGTCTCAAATCTTTCTAGAGCTGGTTGGCGAGCTGCAGCCAAGGAGGGAAGGTAGGCTCCACCCCCTACATAAATTCTAAAATTGTTCCTGCCTACTTAAAGGGGCTGATTGCCTACCCAGAGTTACCAGTATCTTATATGGACTATGAGAAAATGATTTAACAGGTAAGACTAAAATCCTCTCTTTTTCACACCTGCCTAAAATTTATGCACAGTAATGTATGTCCTTTGCATGTCTGGACTGTACAGGCCCTGTGGGTGGGGGGTAGGGGGGTGGAATAGTGTGAAGAAGGGCACACAAACTCTTCTAAGTGCTCTCTTAATTAACTAATCCTTAGGCCTCCTTCACATGGTCAATGCCAAGAATATTACAGCTGCCCTGTTGCCAGAGGAGTACGCAACACATTGCTTAGCAATGGGTTGCGTACAACTCTGCCACTCAAAGGGTTAGAGTTGCCAGGCGGGCCACGTACGCATCAGCTAACATGTGAGAGTATTGTTGAAAAAAAATCAGTTCAATAATTCAATACTATGTGTGAAAGACCTGCTAGAAGCCTCGCCGGCTTCAGTGTACACCTTCACTCCAACTTCTTCCCTGCAACCCCAGTTAATTCAAAGGGGGTTAGTCAACATTTTGTCAGCAGTATCACTGAGTGCAATGCGCAGAATATCTGGGTATCTGTACATGGATGTGACATTCTCACTGATGAAAGACAAGAACTCTGCTATAGGAATGGGGCCCCACAGGTCTTGGCCACATGGCTATCAGGATATTGTCATTTTATTGTTGATGCCTTTTACTTATTCCATATGACATATAAGCTGCATGAACATATATACATAATTTATGAACATTTCCCTGGACCTTATAACCCATTAATTGTTTCTTAGTAATATAGAATAGGCCTCAGCTTTCCAGTGCTTTCTTCTGGTGGTGGATTGCAGCACTGTGTACTCAGAACTGCTCCACTTTTGCATTTGTGCATATTGCCCATAGTCCACCAGTACAAGGTGGGGGAGTGTACACATAGGCTATAAGGTTAACATTCACATATAAAACTTGCAACACAATGTGGCATTGTGGCACAGTTGGCATTTTTGGGGGTATTTATTTAGTTTGGAACTAGGGTGCAGCTTGGCTTCATTAACCCTTTCAATGCCAGAGCAATATCCAAAGTATTGCAGTGTAGTGCCATGGATACTTTTTTGACACTCGGACTGGTAATACTTTTTGCATTTGCAGGTGACTTATCTGAGGTTTACTTCTGGATACTGATCGTTTCTGCACTGCTTGGTGCCAGTTATTAGCAATTTGGTGGCACAGCAAGTTTTTGTGATCCTTGCATGAGCCAGTGGTAAGTTGTGATGTGCTTTTTATCGTTTCAGGAGAAAATTGCTTTGCAAAGTGATTTTAATAGGACTTTTAGCCCACTGAATGCTAGAGAGGTCCCAAACTCATTGATTCACAAAGCATTCTAATCCACTTTAGCATTCAAGTGGTTACAACTCTCTTTTAACCCTGATTGTCAGAGGGGCAGACAACACATTGCAAAGCAGTTGGTTTTCACACTCATACAAGCTGGCTCACGCACGCGATCCAGCTCATGCTCGCTCACACACTCATGCTCATTAATGGAGAGATGTATAATGCAGTGCTTTGCAAATGCGTTCAACACCTTTTGGAGCTGAAAGGCCTAAGCACTGAAAATTCAACAAGCCACTCATTAAAACTGTTGTTGCTTTATAAATCGCATAGGCAAAGAAATGCCAGTATTGCTAATCCTATATAATAATTTGCTAAGGTTTGTTAGAAGCAGTCATGCGCAGTAGACGGCTGTGCGCGTTTTAGTCATGCGCAGTACAGACTGCCCGCGCCTTGGCTGTTAGAGTGGGGCTCTCTGAATTCAGACCGGAGTCGCACAGAGAGGACTCCGTTCTGAATTCGGAGCATTTCACTCCGTATCAGCCGCGGCGCAGCCATTCACTACTGCTCATGCCTATTAGTGGAAGGAAGCTATCTAGGACACAGAATCCTACACAATTTATACCCACTTTAGGGTTTAGAAAGAAAACTATATTTCCCAGCAGGTAGCACTGAAGGTGAGTGATAGTTAGGAGCCACACCTAACCTTAATTGGGAAAAGATGTTTTTTTTAAAGGCCAGATCAAGAAAGGCTCTGGTCTCTCTCCCCTTTATTTGCGGAAAGGAAAAGAGCTACACTAAAAGTATTAAATTGGAATTGAAAGTGTTGTATTTTCATGCTATGTTGTGGCTGGTAAGTGGGTTTAGCCACCCAGCGGTAGTCCGGGATTGACTCTGCGCTCTGGTGAGAGCTAGAATTTATTTTCTGTTTATTTTGAGTTGCTGTAAGAAAATACACAGTTTTGGACTACACAGATTCTGTTGTTTATAGCCCTAGAAGGCTATGCTAACAAACCCTAAGGCTGTGTCACACTAATAGTATATAAAATATATATAATATAATATATATAATGTCTTGATAAAGGCAACAGTGATCACTGAAACAATGACCTCACAATGAGCACAGCTTTATGACCTGCATGGTGGTATTTCCTATATTAGCTGGAGTTCAGCCACTTTCCTGTTTTACATATAGGTGTCTGTCGGTGTGTCTGTGTGTGTTGCAAGTAGATATGTTTGATGGGCACCATGATATGATGCGTTTATCCACAGTGTGTTTTTTTGCATTAATTCTGTACTTCACAAACCAAACATATTTGGACAATGGTGGGTTGGTCCCTATGGACATAATCCCTCCAACTGTAGGTCTCGCTAAGAGATGAAGTTCCTTGTAACCTAGAGTTGGCCAATTTGCAGACCATAGTAGCCATTTGAACATAACTAGGTGTACTCCAGCCAAAGCTGGAGGACTACAGGTTACCCACCCTGGCCATAAGCTGTAGTTTTATTCTGGAGCAGTGCATTGGTGTCATCTAAGACGAAGGGTTTAACCCCTTAATGACCCTTGACGTACCAGGACCGTCAAGGGTAAATTTGCTTTAAGGACCAGTGACGGTCCTGGTACGTCAAGAGTTAAATGGTAGCAGCGCGCCGCCGTGCACGCTGCTACCATTCAATCCAGGCTGAGACTGAGCGGTCCAGTACCGGACCGTTCAGTCTCAGCCTCTGTCGGTAGTGCCGGGTCATGTGATCGCTGCATCAGCGATCACATGTACCGGCATTCTAAGTCTGTGAATGAGGCAGTGCTACTCACTGCCTCTAGTGCAGTGCTTTCCAAACTGTGTGTCGCGACACATTAGTGTGTCGCCTGCAGGGTGTAGGTGTGTCGCTGCTTTGTGCCCATTCAACAGGTTGGCAGTGTTGAAATGGCAGAGGGACATTTTTTGATTTTAAACAAATTGTTACCAGGCCAGGGGTACATGGAGCAACAGTTATAAAGAGTATAATGGAAAAAAGTGGTTTTGGTCCCGTTGCTATTACTACTTTTGCTCCACAACGCAACGGGACAATTGCAATGAACAAACCATCAAAAAGCAGAGTTGTAGCAGTTTATGGATACAGTGTATGTCATACACTGTATCCATAAACTGCTACAACTCTGCTGTTTGAGGATATGTTCATTGCAGTTGTCCCGTTGCGCTGTGGAGCAAAAGTAGTAATCGCAACGGGACAAACTGCCTTTTCTGTTATACTCCGGTCTGTTCATCAAAAAGCAGAGTTGGATACACAAATATGTAGCAGTTTATGCAGACACTGTATCCATAAACTGCTACAACTCTGCTTTTTGATGGTATGTTCATTGCAATTGTCCCGTTGCTCTGTGGAGCAAAAGTAGTAATCGCAACGGGACAAACCACTTATGTCTGTTATACTCCATATATAACTGTTGCTCCATATACCCCTGGGCTACATGGAGCAACAGTTATATATGGAGTATAACAGACATAAGTGGTTTGTCCCGTTGCTATTACTACTTTTGCTCCACAGCGCAACGGGACAATTGCAATGAACATACCATCAAAAAGCAGAGTTGTAGCAGTTTATGGATACAGTGTATGCATAAACTGCTACAATGTAGCAGTTTATGCATACACTGTATCCATAAACTGCTACAACTCTGCTTTTTGATGGTATGTTCATTGCAATTGTCCCGTTGCTCTGTGGAGCAAAAGTAGTAATCGCAACGGGACAAACTGCCTTTTCTGTTATACTCCGGTCTGTTCATCAAACAGCAGAGTTGGATACACAAATATGTAGCAGCTACATATTTGTGTATCCAACTCTGCTGTTTGATGAACAGACCGGAGTATAACAGAAAAGGCAGTTTGTCCCGTTGCGATTACTACTTTTGCTCCACAGCGCAACGGGACAATTGCAATGAACATATCCTCAAAAAGAAGAGTTGTAGCAGTTTATGAATACAGTGTATGTTAGTCACACAGCTGTAAAATCACAGGAATCCCCCATAAACTATGGAGATGTTTATGTTACAGTGAGTAAATCTTTCAGCCACCCTCCATAAGGGCTTCAAATAAACCAGCAAATAAAAACCGGTTCACAAACTAACACAAACACCAAAACAATTATGCTTATCATCTGCCAACACATTTTAACACTAATAGTATGTGATGCTGTATAGTGTGTATCCATCTCTGCTTTTTGATGATACATTCATTGCAATTGTCCAGTTGCGCTATGGAGCAAAAGTAGTTATCACAACGGGACAAACCACTTTTTTCCGTTATACTCCATATAACTGTTGCTCCATATAGCCCAGGGCTATATGGAGCAACAGTTATACGGAGTATAAAGGAAAAAAGTGGTTTGTCCCCTTGCCATTACTACTTTTGCTCCATAACGCAACTGGACAATTGCAATGAATGTATCATCAAAAAGCAGAGTTGGATACACATTTGTAACAGTTTATGGATACACACATAAAAGTTTGAGGTCCAAAATGAAGGTTCATGTGCAGCTTCAGAGATGAACATTAGTAATGAAATGTCGGCAGCAATATGCACATTTCTGTCTCAAGTTTTTCATGTGTAAATAATGTTTTTGCCTCCCTGTGCTGCATACATAAGCTGTTACAAATCTTTTGAGATGCCACCTCCTCTATACCTCTGCCCTCCATCATGTCGCCCTTTTAAAAAACCACACCACATGCTTAATGCCTTCCGCAGTATGCGTAATCGGGTCATGGGTTGAAACAGCCAATTCTGCATCACTTCCGGTGACAGGCCCACACAGGAAGTGACTTGTTCAGGAAATTCCGTTGGTCCATGGGTCCAGTTTTTTGTGCAAACACAGTCTCGACAGTGGCTCCACATAATTACCCCCAAAATGGATATGTTTCTAATTAAGAAAAGAAAAGCTGGTGAAGATGATGTTTGCGATGATCAAAATGTATTGGCTATAGAGGAAACTACGCAAGAATCAACTGTTGAACGGTCTGTATTAGCACATAAGAAGGGTAAAGGAAAAATGTCCAAGCCTCGTTTATACAATAAAGAGTATATGAAACTGGGGTTCACATTTTCTGGTAATGAAAACAATCCTTGTCCCCAGTGTTTAGTTTGTGGGGAAATACTTGCAAATGAAAGTATGGTACCAAACAAATTAAAGCGTCATTTTACCTCAAAACACAGTCATTTGTCAGAAAAACCAGTAGAATACTTTATTGAGCTTTCAAAATCTATAAAGAAGCAGTCTGCATCGTTCACAAAAAGAATGAAGACATCAGAGAAAGCTCAAAAGGCAAGTTACTTGGTTGCTCAAATAATTGCCAAAAACAAGGACCCACACACTATTGCCGAAACCACCATAAAAGAATCTTGCTGTGCTATTGTTCGAACAATGTTTGGGCCCGAATTTGAGATAGAAGTTAAAAAAATCCCTTTGGCAGATAACACGATTGGAAGACGTATTCAAGACATGTCTGATGACATTAAGCTGCAAATGAAAGATATTTTCCAAGACGATAATATGATCTTTACTTTGCAATTAGATGAATCAACAGATGTCAGTGGGTTAGCACAATTATTGGCTTTTATACGTTTCATTTATAATGATAGAATTATTGAGCAGTTCTTGTGTTGTCTAGAACTTCCAATGAGAACTAGAGGTGAAGATATATTTAAAACTTTAGATTGCTTCATGAAGGAAAATAATTTGCACTGGTTAAATTGTGTAGGAATATGCACAGATGGTACACCTGCAATGCTTGGTTCAATAAAAGGTTTTATAGCTTTAGCAAAGAAAGAGAATGAAAATATTATAATTACTCATTGCTTTTTACATCGTGAAGCACTAGTCGCGCAAACAATTGGAAATGATTTTAAAAAAGTTATGGACAAAGTGGTTCAGATGGTCAATTACATTAAAAGTAGACCTCTGAAATCAAGATTATTTGCTCATATTTGTGAAGAAATGGGGGCAAGGTTCAAAAAGCTTCTACTACACACAGAGGTTCGTTGGCTCTCAAGAGGTCGAGTGCTTTGTCGTGTATACGAATTGAGGGAAATGATGCTTAAACTTTTTGAGGAAAATCAGCAACATGAATTCTGCGATCTCATTCAAGACAAACTCTGGTGCACAAAATTGGCATATCTTGCTGACATATTTGAACATTTGAATAAAATAAACACCAGTATGCAGGGAAAAGGAGAAAATATGTTAACAGCGGTAGATAAAATTTGTGCTATGAGAGACAAAATAGCAATTTGGAAAAGGAAAGTGAAAGAAGGAAATTTTGAAATGTTTTCCAAAACTGTTGATTGTGAGCTAAAATGTGATATCAGCTCACTAATTATTGACCATTTAACATTGCTCGGAGAGAAAGTTCATCATTACTTCCCAAATGTTGAAATCAAAGACTATGATTGGATCAGAAATCCATTTCATTCAACTGCAATGGGGAACTTTTCACTTATTGAAGAAGAAGAATTAGCTGAAATAAAAAATGATCGGAGTCTGTTAATGATGTATGAAGAGGGTGATTTAGACAACTTTTGGATTCGTGTTTCAAAAATGCATCCAAACATAAGTAAAAAAGCGTTAAAAATTCTTCTGCAGTTTTCTACTACATACATTTGTGAAGTATCCTTTTCAACGATGACAAACTTAAAGACACTGAAACGTGGAAGCTTGAAAATGCTTGATGATGAAATGCGAGTGTCTTTATCCAATATTCCACCAAATATTCAAAAACTGTGTTCATCCCATCAACCGCATACATCTCATTAAAATGGTAAGAATCAGTTATTGATATTATTCACATTTTTTAATTCTTCCACAATCCACATATTTACATATTGTTACTCATAAATGACAACAATCTTGGAAATGTATGTTGTTATCTAACAAATACATTAAAAATGAATGAAAGGTTTTCATGAGATATGTTATGTCCCCATACATCTCGCTATTACAGTTTATGTATGTGTCTGTATGTCTGGTATTATTATTAGTTTAACCTCCGGTTTGCTAGCAAAACTGAATTAGTGTGTCACGAAATGATGCATGTCTAAAAAAGCGTGTCACCAACATGAAAAGTTTGGAAAGCTCTGCTCTAGTGTCTCCTCTCTGCTAATGCGTCCCTTACATCAAAGTAAGGGACACAGAAGCAGAGAGGAGACACCTAGTGGAAATACAAAATACAGCAGCTGGGGGTGTTAACCCCTTCACTGCTGGTACAGGAGGATGGCTAAATGCAGGTCAATTTCTGATCTGCTAAATACACTTTTTTTTTTTTTAAATAAAAACAACACACTTTTTTTTTTTTTTTTTTTTTTTTTTTAAACAAATAAAATATTTTATTAAAAACAAAACATCTCAAGAAACAAAATTGGAAGTGTGACTGTTGTGGAGTCATGTAATACACTTACACACACCGCCAAATGTAATTAACAAAAAAGTGGGAAAATAGGGTGGGAAAAAGGGACATGGGGATTTTCACCCAGGGGGGACAGTGGCCACTTTAAACTGCACATTTTGTAGGTATGACTGACTAGTCATACCTTTCATGCAGTCTCCATAAATATTTAACCCTTTGCGCCCAATTGATCCCAAGAGAAAAAACAAAATATGATGGTTTTTTTACATTTTTTTTTTACCTTTTTCTTTAATTTTAATAAAGTAAATGGTGGGTTATCCATATAAGTGGGGTATCAAAGGAAAGCCCTATTTGTTTGTAAAAAAACAGTATATAATTTATGGGGGTGGAATAAAAGCCTAAGATGGAAAACACTGTTGAACAAAGACATAGTCAAAAAGGTCAGAATTGCTCCGGTCCTTAAGTCAAATCCACCTCTGATTTTCCCGGTCCTTAAGGTGTTAAAAGCCCTATTTAAATCAATGGGATGTTTTATTGGTGCATAAAGCCCTCTGTGCGTAATGTCAAAAATGTATTTAAAAAAAAAAGTGTGGAGGGGAAAAAAAAAAACTCGCCTGTCATCCGCTTGGGTGCTGCCACATACCAAGGAGCGAGTGTGAGTGGTACACAATATTTATTTGACAGTCTCTCTGCATTATCTTTAGAGAAACAGTCCAGGAACTTACAAACGTCTGCATTCTTAGATCTTATGTTATTCCAGAGTAGCAGGTCTCCAAAGGTACAAAGGAAAATTTGAGCTGGTTGCAAGTTGCTGGCCTTTTTGCTGATTAAATATGTATATGAGCTGCTGACAGAATATAATCCTCATTATATTTTTGACGACTAGATTATGTTATGGTGTGTGCATTATGTTAATACAGACACTAACCATTGTTTTTCAGTCTACAAGGACTGTACTGGCCACTTTATTTCACTTGTGTAATGCTCCAGAACAGATGTATTAACGCCTGAGGACCTAAGTGTTGAGTAATGCATTACGTTGCAATGTTTTGCTCCCTGGTCAGGCCCTCAAGGTGGTCATTTTGTACTACATGTCCTGTGTCTTAAGTGATGCATGAAGATGTCGTGTATCTATTGCCAGTACTGGAAAACCACGTTAGAAAATGAGTGGATAGCAAAACCGCTCATTGTAACAAAATGGAGCATCATAGAAGTGACCTTTATATAATGTACAGTGCATAACAAGAGACTTTTGTTCTAATAAAGGTGACCTAAAACATTATGAGTAGAAGGTTAGGTTGAATTTTTTAATCGCACCTCATTCAAGTCCTACTGGGCCCACCCCCTGCACCATTTAGCCATCTTTTATGCATTCTATGCAGCCTTTTTACGGTGTTCTTTCCTTCACTCTCTCAATTTTATCCATCACCTTTACATGACTAACCCTTTGTTTATATTACTTGATGATAATTTTAGATTGTAATCTATTGCAGATAGTATAGAAGCCAATGTTGAGAGTGCAGAAGTTCATGTGGAAAGAGGAACTGAGCAACTACAAAGGGCGTCTTATTACCAGGTAATACTTCACAAACCTAAAATAAATACCTCAATCTGAATATGCCACTTAATAGTTGATTGTAGCTCAATGCCATTTCTCTTATCCATGCAGTTTGACTGTGGCAGTGGGCTATCTGTGGACTACATGAGGGTTCTCCATAGTTACTATTTGTTAGTGGGAGTTCTGCCTGGCTGCTGGACACCAATAAAATGTTTTCTCTTTCATCCAGTGTGGAACACAGGAACCATGGGGTAAAGTATCCTCTGGCCTTGAGGGAAAGGTACTTGCCTAAAAAGGCTCTCAAAGGTGGAGACTACTACCTTCCTGTTTAACGTTTCCAATGTAACCTCCACAGGAGAGGATGCAGGGCAAAGATTCTCTTAGCCACCGCCTTTGTTTTTCTTCTGCCAGGATGGGGCCGTATAATTCCAAATTAGTGGGACTCTTAACGGACCTGTGACTGTTAGAGGATGGCTTGAATTAACAGCCCTCTCCTCAGTTTTCTCTGCATAGTGCAGCAGATATTTTTATGGTGTGTATATATAGGAGCCTGAAGATTTAAGAGGACAAGCTTTCTTTCATTTGGAGTACACAAGTCCTGTGAGTATGTCCCTGTCTATTTGTCTGGCAGCCAGATATGTTTTTTTTTTTGTTTTTGTTTTTTTTTTTGTCTGCGGTCCTTTGGCCTGACTGGCACATTGTACCTTTGGGTACATCTACGTTCTGTATTTCTCTGTCCCCTATTTTCATAGGGGTCTTTCTCTTTTAACTCTTTTAATGCTTTTATTGTATTAGTCCTTTTTTTTTTTTTTTTTTTTCATTCTGCTTCACATAAAATTATATTATTTCATTCATTTAATTTTTTATTTTAACAAATAGTTATATTATTTTCCTTTTTTTTAAACTTATGTTTAACACCTTTTCTCTCTCTTTGCATTCTGGTGCCTTTGAGAATGGGCTTACGCAGCGGCCATATTTGTCTGGAACATACAGATGTGCTTGGTACTTCTCTTGCCACTGGTAGCATTCTGGTGGATGTAAGGAGGACACTACTAAGGGGAGCTCTGAGGGACAACTGGAGGCAATAGCACCTTATTGCCTCAGATTTTTTTTTTTCCTCTCCCACGTAAGACGCGTTGCTTTCGTTACCCCTGCCAGTATGGGTATGCTCCCAGTGCACCTATTCCCTCAGCGAGCCAGGTGCGCTCTACCCCAAATCCAAAGCAACATGTGGCTCTCCATCTGCTGAGCATGTTAAATTACACATTACATGGCAGTCAGGATCCTGATCATGTGATAGAGCATGATTTGTGGAAAAAGAGAGCCAACTCTGACCCATGTAGCATAAATGTCCCACACAAGACTTCCCATTGAAGTGTATATGCAGTAAAGATGACTGCGGTGTGGGCTCCCTTTCTTAAAGAGGCCATGCACCAAAAATCAAACTTCTGTAAAAACAAGCTAAAAAGTTAAAAAAAACCTTTGAGTGATAGGAAACTAATAAATCTCAAATTGACTCTGATGATTATAGGAGCAGAGATCAGTATAGCAGCTACCAATGAACTAAATGGCACTGAAAATGTTGATTTGGGAAGAGAAAGGCAGCCATCTCTGCTATACTCAAACATAGGATGGAAAATTTTTTTGTAAAGTTGATACGTTTATTGGCTAACTAAACAGATTTAAAAAACAAGCTTTCAAGACTTCTTAGGTCTCTTCCTCAGGCATGTTATACAGATAAATATGAAAACTTCTCTCTTAAATAAAAGTACACATTACATTGTTTATAATGGAAATCAGATAAGAATGTTAGTCCAGATACAAATTCCTTGATCAATTAATGGTAGAGGATGTGATTTAAACAGCATTCTTCCTCTGAGTCCAGGTATTTATGATTCCAGAGGGACTGTCGTGAAAGTTAATTCACAATTAAGTACCATGACAGAAATTCTCTGTTAGCCAATAAAGGTATCAACTTTACAAAAATTTTGCATCCTGTATTTCTACGGCTAACACAATACCAACCCTAATCTATTATACCCAAACATAAAGGCAGAGTAAGGATAAGGAAGGATGAGGGCATATTCACCAGAAGGGTCAGAGTGAGACATAGAATAGGACCATGGCACTGAAATCATTACTCACTCTTCAATCTAAATAGAGCAGAAACAGAGCGGTTCAGCCATGATGAACAGGCTTATCAAATATCAATAAACCTCCACAGGGAAATCGTCCATAGAAACTCCTGTGACCTGGACAATCCAACTCCAGGGAAGCAAATGATTGAAGCACTCCTAATGGGGGCTTATTCAGTGTTATGTCTAAGGGAAAAATATAATAAAATCCTATAAAATTAAGATATTCCACTATACTGCTTTCTGCTTAGCAGAGCACATGAATCTGGGGAAATAAAGTAGGGGTTGAACTGGAAGAGGAGGGGGGAGTCTCCGCTCAAAAGACCCTGGGGGTTATGTCACTTCTCCAGCTATATCACTTCTCCCTTTCCTATGTTATTCTATGGAACATATGCTCTAAGATCTCCAACTTTGGAGAAATCTTAGTGCATTAGCTCAATAGAATAACATAGGAATTGGAGGAGTGGTACAAATGGAGAAGTCCTTTTGAAATGCCCTGCCCTCGTGGAGCTGTGAGCTCAACCCCATGGCTCCTGTGTTCTTTATTTGATGTAAGAGAAATCACCTTTTTCCGATAACGATACTAATTTAAATGCAGTCAGCAAAGTACAAAATCATGAAAAATGTTTATCCTTAAGGGGTTAAAGGGACAGTAATGTCCAAAAAAAGGCCCATTTTGTAGAGTTTAAAATATTAATCACTATGCTCCAAACCCTATCTCTCAAACCACTATGGTTTGAGAGCTATAACGATTAAAAGTTCCCACTCTCCCCCCCCCACCCCTTCTCCTGATGTCAGCGTCTAGCTGACAGCAGGAGATCCCGGTCCAAGGACCAGCAGGTGGCTCTGCAGCAGAGACGGAATCGCTTTACTTAAAAAGAATTAATTAATTGGAATGGTCTACAAATTGTGCTTGCAAACCAGGCACACGTTTTAGACCTTTCCAATTAATTAATTCTTTTTAGCAATAATGGGATTTCGGCTCTGCTGAAGAGCCTCCTCGAGTCATACTACTCAGTTCTCCTGCTGTCAGCTTTACAGTTGACATCATGAGAAGGTGGGGGGGGGGCTTTGAATCCCTGTATCTCTCAAACCATAGCGGTTTGAGAGAGAGGGTTTGGAGCATATTGATTAGGTTTTTGTTTTATTTTTTTTGTAGCTTATGCATCACTGAGGTAAAGTTAAAGTCCCAAGAAAAGTGTTTTAAATGGTAGCTGCACTAAAAAAACACTTAATGCGCTTAATCCTTTCTCTCAAACAGTTATGGTTTGAGAGAAATAAGAAAATAAAGTCCTCCGTTCCCTCCCCTTTCTGCCTGATGAGCTGTAAAGCTGTCAGAGGCAGAATCCGGTCGCCCGACTGTAGGCGGCTCTTCAGGAGTGCTGTCATCTAGATATCGAATTATAATTACTTAATCGGTATGGTCTACAACGTGTGCCTGGCTTGCAAGCACACGTTGTGGACAATTCCGATGAAGTAAATATACTTGGCTATCTAGATGACAGCACTCCTGAAGAGCCGCCGTCTGGTCCCGGAAGCAGGATTTCATGATGTCCGCTTACAGCGGATGCATGAGAAGGGGGAGGGAGCGGAGGTCTTTATTTTATTACATCTCTCAAACCATAACTGTATGAAAGAGAGGATTATGCACATTAATTGTTTTTTCACTGTCGTCCAATACAGGTTACTGGTACACTGGGAGGAGTCAGTCCCCTTTAAGTAGGCAGGAACATTCTCTAAATGTATGCAGGGGGTGGAGCCTCCCTTCCCTCTCACGCTGGCTCATCCAGTCTGCCCCCCAGAATTGTTTGTTCCTGTGTAAGACACACAGGTGGAGAACATCTCTCAATCAAATTTAGTTTCTTTAATTTTCTGTCAAATATGGAATACCACCATTAGGCAGGTTACCAGGACTGA
Source organism: Rhinophrynus dorsalis (assembly GCA_037306005.1). Lineage (NCBI taxonomy): Eukaryota > Metazoa > Chordata > Amphibia > Anura > Rhinophrynidae > Rhinophrynus > Rhinophrynus dorsalis. Next base: position 268,959,136 of record CM074719.1, on the reverse strand, counting down.
CAATGCCCTCTCCAAAGTGGCTAGTTTCAGTAGCCAGAGCATTTTGGGGGACCTTAAGCTCTGAAGAGGGAATAATCTTGATTTCAAGTGATTCCCTGGGGTTTCCTCTCTGAGGTACTCCTCTTTCCCTGGTGACCTACAGACAGAAGACCTGCAGAAAGGTGAGCCACCCTTTGAGTGCTGAAGGTCCACTTGTCCCCAGTGGCGTAACAATAGGGGTCGCACCTGCGACCGGGCCCGTCACTCCAAGGGGCCCGGCCGCCCCCTGCGAACCCATCGCCACTCACCCACAGCCCTGCCTGCAGCAGCTCCGCTAATCTCCCGGCGCTCTAGTAATGCAGAGCGCTGGGAGATTACATCATCTACCGGCGCTCTGCATAACTGAGAACCACGCGGGAGATGGAGGTAAGTGATGTGAATGGGGCAACGTGAAGATTGGGGGGGGGCTGGGCCCGGCGGCAATTTCTGCACCAGGGCCCGGTGGCTTCTAGTTACGCCGCTGCTTGTCCCACAGTGTCCCTTAACTGGGCTTGTATTTGGGATTTCTCATTGTGCACTCCGGCACTCATTGGGTGTTTATGTGTGTGCATATATATATATATATATATATATTTTCTCTGCTGGTTTGACTAGTTTTATGGGGTTTTGGGACACTTCCTTTATATGGGAAGTGTTTTATTATGATGTATATGTGTTTACTATGTATTTTAACCTTTTTCCCTTTGGGGGTTACTTTTATTAAAAATTATGTACTGTGCCTTTATGGCGCGCTTTACCGCACAGACGCCATTGCTCCTTTACTTTCAATGGGCTTACAATGTTTGGGACATATCTCTGGAACCGCTTCACACAGGCTCATTTTTCTTGTCTACCCTTGCTCTATCATCCGGTTTATAGTTCAAGTGTGTTGGGGGGCTTCGGGCACTGTTTTGGGGTACCTTTCGGGAAAAACTACATTTCCCATGAGGGCTCGATTCGTGCCTAATTTCTGATTGGCTTCCGTCGTGGCAGCCATTTTGGGTACTTTTCTCAATGAGTATCCTATACAGCGCTTAGCGTTTCTGGGGTGAAATATCAATCTTACACACTACAATTGGGTGATTCATTGTACAGTTGGTTATTTTGACAATGTATGAATGTCTATACCGCTGGAGCTAGGGACTAGACCTAAGACTAAGGAAGCTGGGGTTCAGTATCCCTCATTGCGCACTGCTCTTCCTGTCACGCAGGACTACCTAGAGGTTCTCTGGTCATTTCTGCCCAGCAGGTTCTGGAGATCCTGGCAGCAACCCAGGGCCTTCCAGCCATGCTGTTGAGCCAGCTTGGGTGCAAGAGTTTAAGGCTGCAACTGGGTCCTCTTTACAGCTCTTTGCATCCCGGATTCAGGGGGCATTTCAGTTGTGGCAGACCCCCCTCGATTATCAGATCCTCCCTGCCTCAACCTCAGGGAGCACCTGATTAGATTATTCTGAGGAAGAATTGTTGCTAGTTTGGAATGTTGAGGGTTGGTGCTCTTTTAGAATCTTTCAGGTCTATTAAGGGACCCATTTGTAGCTGATCTGAAACCTCTACTGAGGGCCTGATCAGGGCTGTATTACCCACTCTCAACATTCCATCGGTTCAGGAGGTTCACTCTGTTCCCTCTGATGTTTTTCAGGTGCCTGTATAGCCCCTTACTCATTTTCCTCCTAACCCAACTCTTGAACATGGACCAGACAAGTCCTCTTCAGTGTCTAGAATATTTGCTAAACCTTTTTCCTTTTCTCAAACGGAAATGGCTACATGGGTTCATTCCCTTAACGTGGACGCACCCATATCTAGACTGTTTCAACTTACTGTCTACATGGTTCTGACGCTGCAAGATTGGACTGACAAGTAACTGAGGTTCCCCTCAAGTTCGTTTTCGCTTCTTTTGGTTCTGCTATGCTTCCAGCCTTTGCTGTCACATGGGTTGACCGGGCTGTTGCAGTCTGGACTGTGCAACCCACTGGAGGTCTGTCAGAATGCGCTTACTTCGGAGTCAGTGTCTCCTTGCTATTGCCAGGCAAGGGCCTCCACTACTTCTGTGGAGGCTTGGCGTGCGCTTTGCCTTATGATTGGTCTGCTTTCATTGCTTCCAGGAAAGTTTTCCTTTCTGTTCCTTTTGAGGGTACTTCCTTGTTTGGATCAGAACTTAAGGAACTGATTAGAGGGCCTTAGGGGTTAGACAAATAAATATAAGGGTTGCCGTTTACCCGTAACCGGTCTTTTCGTTCCTTTTCTCTCAGTCACGTTCAACGAACCAGGTGGTTCCATCTGTTCCGCGTTCCTCCCAGACCATGCGACAATTGCAGCCCTAGGCCGTTTACAAGCCCAGGGTTTCGTGACTACTTCGGAATGTCTCTTGACACCGTGGGATGATTCAGTGTCGGAACTGTGAGCTTTTCTGGTGGTGTCTGAGGGATACTAGATCCCTTTTCCCTCCCACCTTTTCGCCTTTATCTTCTCGTTCTCCTCAGGAATTCGAGAGAAGCCGTCTATTGGAAGACTCTATTCCGGTTCTCTGGACAAGGATGTCCTGGAATAGGTCCCCCTGCGGTCAGGGGTTCAGGATTCTATTCTAGCCTCTTTGTGGTGACCAACAAAAATTAATAAATATATTAATAGAGGGGTTATCGGATGTCGCCTTATTTTGGATCTGTACGATCTTAATTCCTTGTAGTGCAGTCTCCTTATTGCCAGGAGTATCTGCTCACAGTATTCGCTGCGGGGGAGTTTCTAGCTCTCCTGAACCTTAGGATGCGTTTTGCACTTCCCAGTCCTTCTAGTGGACAGGCAGTCTTTGGGTTTGCCTGCGCCAGCGGTCATTTTCAGTTTCGGCCTTCCATTGGTCTGTCAACAGCCCCAGGTTTTCATTGGGGTTGGGGGACTTGATATCCGTCCTCCTTCAGGACGGCATCACACTTCTTCGTCATGGACCACTTGCCTTACGCAAGCATCAGCTGCGGACCACCTTCTTCAGCAGGTCCAGGCCTGTATTCTGTTCCTTCTCTTCAGGGTTGGATTGTGAAATAGGACCAGTCAGACCCTGTTCCGTTTCAGCTTCTGGGTCTTCTGTTCGATCTTAGAGGTCCATGGTTTTTCTACCGGACTAGGTAACCAACAACTTACTCGAAGGACCCCTATGATCCTATCCCGTGATCGGATACTGGCTTTGAGGTTATTTCTCTGGTGGGGTGGTTCATCTCCACGATTGAGGCGGTTCCATTTGCCATGGTACATTCCAGGGAACTTCAAGGTTTGTGATATGGAGGACCGACCAGATCTTCTGAAGCTTACCGCTCTCTCTCCCTCCTCATGTCGAGTTGAGCTTGGAGTAGGTGGTTGGGCCTTTTCCATCTCCTACTGGGAAGATCCTTCCTGCTTCCCTCTGGACCGAGGTCTCACTGGATGCCAGCCTCCTGGTCTGGGGAACTGTTCTGGGTTGCTTTAGCGCCCAGGGGAAGTGGTTCATGGAGGAGTCCCTTCTTCCCATCCTCGTGTGCCTCACCTGGTGGAAGAGTCCGACAATGCCACGGCAGTGGCTTACTTCATCAGTCAGGGAGGGACACGAAGTCTCGCCACTTGGTTGAAGGTCTAGGCCATTCTGTCCTGGGCAGAGGTTCCTGTTCCTGTCATTTCAGCAGTGCTCATTCCAGGAGTGGACACCGTCTTAGAAGACTTACTCAGTCATCACGCAGTCGACATTGGAACGTGGACCTACATCAGGAGGTGTTTTGTCTCCTAGTTTGAGATGGGGAATTCCCCAGTGGATCTGCTGGCAATGGGACGCAACAGGAAGGTTACGCCGTTTTGCTCTCTGAGAGACTCCTTAATTCTGATGCTGATGTAATGTCCATCCTTGGACGTCCTCTCTGGTCATTTTTCTTTCTCTCCCTATGTTAACATGGGCGTTACGGACATTGTAATTGGTATGTTTGGTGCTTTCGATTGTTCTGGATTGACTTTGTCAACCATGGTATCTGGGGGTTTGACCCTATCTGTGGTGGAGTCATTTTGGCTCTCCTCTCGTCCAGCCCTTCTTCTACAGGGTTCTCTGTGGAAGATTATGTTCTTCGGCTCAAATTGTTGGCCTATATGTTGAATCCTCGATTTTAGGATGAAAGAGGTTTTCTCCTACTGTGGTGGCTACTATGCTACGCGCTGGTAAACCTGTTTCTTCCAAGATCTATCACTGAGTCTGGTCAACCTTGTGTCCTGGTGTGCTGACAGGGATCTGTCTCATGCTTTTCCTCTTCATACTGTCCTGGCCTTTTTGCAGGACGGTGTCGATAAAGGGCTCCGTCTGAGTTCTCTGTAAGTCCAGACTTCGGTGCTCTGTCTTTTTCCAGGAGCGTTTGCTGTTTTTCCTGCTGTCAGGATTCTCTGCCACGGTGTGGCTCTTGTTCGTCCTGCCTTTAGGAGTCAGGCTCCTCCGTGGGACCTTATTTGGTTTCGGGGGTTCTTCAGCGCCCCCCTTCGAGTCCTTGGCTACTATTCATTTACACCTTTGTTTTGGAAGATGGTCTTCCTTCTGGCTATTGTTTCAGTTCGCCGGGTGGCGGAATTCCAAGCGCTGTCTTGTGAACCACCTTATCTAGTGTTCCACAGGGATTAGGCCGTGCTTCGTATTTATACGGAGTTCTTGCCTAAGGTGGTCTCCGAGTTTCACATCAATCAGGAGCTTGTGGTGCCCTCTTTCTGCCCTAATCCTTTTTGACACGGAGTGGAAACTCCACTTGTTGAATGTTGTGCGTTGTTTTAAGTTTTATGTTCATCGCACTGAGTCCCTTAGGAAGTCTGACGCTCTGTTAGTCATTCCTGAGGGTCCTAGGGCAGGGGGACGGGCATCCAGGGTAATCATTGCATCTTGGATAAGTCTACTATTTGTAAGGTTTACGAATTGAGGAACAAGCATGTTCCCTTTCGGGTTACTGCTCATTCTACTAGGTCACTTGGGGCCCCTTGGGCCTACAAGAATCCAGCACGTGCCGAACAGCTGTGCCGGGCGGCCACTTGGGTTTTTGTGCACACCTTTTCGAAGCACTACCGTGTGGATGTGCTGGCCTCGGCTGTTGCCAGCTTTGGGAGGAAGGTCCTGAAAGCAATTTCTCCTGTTTAGGGTCGTCTTCTTCTGTAGTTCTCAGTGCTTCCTTACTGTTGAGCTCTGTGGGCTCTAGTTCAGTGTGCTGTGTAAGTCTCTGGGGTCTGTTTTACCCCTAGTTGGTGTCCGTTGACACTTCCGTGTTGTTGGGATCTCTGACCGTTTGGTTCATAGTGGTCCTGGTGACTCTGGGGGCCTTGCGCCTGGTCCTTGCCTTCTTCCCGCCTCTGGGAAGCTTAATGTTTGGACATCCCAGTGTACCAGTAACCTGTATTGGACGACAGTGAAAGTAGGATTTTAGTCTTACCTGTTAAATCCTTTTCACTTAGTCCATACAGGTTACTGGTCTCCCACCCTGTCAGGAGACCATGCTCGGCTCTCCTGTGGCATTCTGTGGGAGTCCTTTGGGGCATGCTCACAGGAGTCTTCTTTCCTTCTTCTGTCTAGTCTACTTCGTTCTCAAACAATTCTGAGGGGCAGACTGGATGAGCCAGCCTGAGAGGGAAGGGAGGCGCCACCCCCCTGCATACATTTAGAGAATGTTCCTGCCTACTTAAAGGGGACTGACGCCTCCCAGTGTACCAGTAACCTGTATGGACTAAGTGTAAAGGATTTAACAGGTAAGACTAAAATCCTATTTTTTTAGTGCACCTATGATTTAGAACATACTTTTTTTTTGGGACTTTACTATCCCTTTAACAAATAATGGCAAAAGCATACAAAAAATCTGCACTGTTTTACTCTATACGATTGGTAGCTTGGATGTGCTTATTTTACATTGAGGGGAATCCCTTGTTTGGCATTCAACTGTTGAGGCATAGAACTCCCCATGATCCACAATTTGTTTGTAGCCCTGACAGCTGGAGGTCCAACAACTGATTAAACTTGTTTTAGTTAATTTTTCACGCTATATCTGCTTATTGTTGCTTTAAAAAAAAAAAAAAAAAGTGACATAGAATATGTTGTGGGCGACTGTATTGTTGAACACTTACATCCTAAAGTTCTGTCCACCCTTTAGGACAGTGTATTTGGAGACCATGGGGGTTATGCCTAAGGCTTGAAAAAGTGGAAATGACTTCTCCAATGATATCACTTCTCCAGTTCCTGTGTTCCATTGGCTCCATACAATAACATAGGAACTGGAGAAGTGATCTCACTGGAGACGTTGTCTCCGCTTTATCACGCCTTAGAACATCTCACCCCATGTTTCTGAGAAGCATTGTCAGACTCTCTCAATCTGTTTTTCAGGAATGCAGTAAGAGAAGGTTTGAAGATGTTTATTAAATTAACAGAGACACTAAAAACGAAAAAGCCATTCACATTCATTTAAAGGAGCCATAAACATTTTTATGAACCCTATATAGGTTGAGAGCTTATCCTACTGAATAAAACAAGGGCACTCCCACTGCTGTTGTTTTATTCAAAAATGATAACCATGCCTTTTGTCAGGAAGTGAATTACAGCATGATTACTTCCTGAAAGTTTAAACTGCAACCTGAAATTTCTATCACATTCTGTTGAGAATTATTTGTCAGTGACTCATCTCAACCAAATAATGCAACTGAAATTGAAATCTGACCACTAGGGCATTGTTAGCCACTAGTTTGAATCTAAATAACTCTGAAAATATGCATCTCTCAGTAGTGGGAGTACCCTTGTTTTACTTAACAGGAAAAGTCCTACAATTATATACAGTTTAAATATCTTGTAGTTCTAAACCGCATTTGCAAAAAAAAAAAAAAAAAATTTGTCGTAAGAGCAATAAAATCTGTTTTAAAGCTAGTTTTTATATAAATGAGGAGGCACGCATGAATCCCCAGATACCAAGGGCCCTATGATCATAAGAAAATATAAATTCCCATTAATGTAAACAGACAATTTAAAGCCAGCCTGTCACCTTGATTCAGTTGTACATATTTGAAAACTTCATTAAAAACGGCCCATGTGTCATCTTAGTCAAAAGACCTGTACATGTACAGTGAAGGAGATATTTATATTTGGTACCATATGCTAACATCTGCCAATGACTGTACTGTAGGGTTGTAACCCAGACGGTATTTTACCGGCAGGCCGGTAAAAAATTGGCTTCTGTCCAATGTTAAGTCTATGGAAGGAATGCCATGGCTGGTATTTTTTTTTTTTTTTTTTTTTGAAGAAAAAGTGGCAACCCTATGTACCTGTGTGGTTTCATATGCTAATGAAGCTTTTCAATTATGTTTCTTTTGCTAACTAAACACTGTGCTGCATCAGGAGATTTTTTCCAGAAATAAATGGGTCTATTTCCTAAACTATACATCTGCTGGACTTCTGGTTCAAATATGGAAACAAAAACGTGTTCAAGGTGACAGGTCCACTTTAACTCCTTGAATTCTAGAGAGTCCTCAAACACTTTATTTACTTTGTAATGCATTGGAGTGACGCCTTTGGCAGTCAAGGTGTTAAAGGCCCCTTTTAAAGTTTTATTTATTTGTACCCTCTTGTGCAATCAGTTTGAAGTTTTTGTTTTCCTTTATTTTTTAACATAGGGCTCCAAGTGTGTGTAAAATAATGTAGAAATAAATCTGGTATTGGCACTGAGATTAGAACCCTCACATTCTCTTTTACGCAGAGCACCTACTCTTCTGACGTGGTAGGTTAGGTGCTACAACATATATCACAGATTTTAGTGTTCTTGTCTGTTTAAATTGTCTTTAGTGTATATGGAACACAGGAACTATGGGTTTGAGTCCCTTCTCCAGGAGTGAGACTCTGTCCTCTACCTCCAGCTCAACCACCGGCTACTTCCAGTTAATTTGTGACATTAGCCACAGAAAAAATAATCTAAGCGGGTAAGAAGAAGAGAGCTCCAAAGGCTAAGACCTTAAGAGGACTCCTCTGCCTGGGGAAGGAACTTGTGGTGTTTTCTCTGGGTGGGAGTCCTGTGTTCCATTTAGACTAAAGAGAATAGGATTCAACAGGTAAGAAAACTAAAATCCTATTTTCTCTGTTGTCCAATACAGGCTACTGGTAACTTTGGGTAGGCGATCAGCCCCTTTAAATAGGCAGGAACAAGTCTGAGAAGTGACTGCTGGGTAGAGCCTACCTCCTCTCCTTAGCTTGCAGCTAGCCAATCCCCAACCAGTAAGATTTGTTCCTTGGTCAAGACACAAGGCAAAAGAACAGTTCTGCTATAGTTTTAGCTTCTTTATTATTTTTTCTGTTAGATATGGAATACCACCATTAGGAGGAATACCACCATTAGGAGGATTACCATCACTGACAATTCCCATCACCCAAATGTGGATATCGGTTTACCAGGTGTTTTTGTGGACCTAAGCCCTGGGGGGAAAGTCTTAGCTGCAAGTTATTTCCCCAGGAGTTGGCAATCGAGGCTTCTTCTTGATATATAGTAATCTGAAGATAGAAGACCTGCTAAAAAGTGAGCACCCTTTGAGTGCTGAGGTCCACATGTCCCATGCTTCCTCTCCGCACAGGGGTCTCATTTGAAGTTCCTATTACATACTCATGCACTCATTGGGTTTATCTGTATGTTGGTGAGATGTTTGGAGCAAGTTTCCCTTTTGCTCCTGGTTATCACTTTTTGGGTTTTTTTTGGGCACTTTCCTTACTGGAACCAGTGTTTTTTGGGTCTACTGATTTATTCTGGTGGGCTTTTGAGTGGTTTTACGTTTTGGTATACACCTCGTTAACTTTGTTTTGCACCTTTAAGGTGCTTGTTTACCGCATAGACACCATTGCTCAATTCAGTTCTGTGGGACTTTACAGGTTGGGACATATCTTGGCAACCGCTCCACGTAGCAAGGTCAGAGATGTACAGTGAAGGAGATATTTATATTTGGTACCATATGCTAACATCTGCCAATGACTGTACTGTAGGGTTGCAACCCAGCCAGTATTTTACCAGCAGGCTGGTAAAAAATTGGCTTTTGTCCAATGTTAAGTCTATGGAGGGAATGCCATGGCCAATATTTTTTTTTTGAAGAAAAGGTGGCAACCCTATGTACCTGTGTGGTTTCATATGCTAATGAAGCTTTTCAATTATGTTTCTTTTGCTAATTAAACACTGTGCTGCATCAGGAAATTTTTTTCCAGAAATAAATGTGACTATTTCCTAAACTATACATCTGCTGGACTTCTGGTTCAAATATGGAAACAAAAACGTGTTCAAGGTGACAGGTCCACTTTAACTCCTTGAATTCTAGAGAGTCCTCAAACACTTTATTTACTGTGTAATGCATTGGAGAGACTTTACAGGTTGGGACATATCTTAGCCCCTGCCCCTATCAGATTTTCCCTTCCTAAACCGCTGGGTGTACCTGATGTGTCTGATTCCTCTGAGGAGGAATTATTGGTGGACTCTGATGATGACTGTGCAGCTGTTCCTTCGTCTCAGTTTTTTGGGGACCCCCTTGAGGCTGACCCCATCCCCTCAGCTGAGGGCCAGATCAGGGCTGTGTTGACCACCCTGAACATTCCCTTGGTGCAGGAGGTTTCTTCTGACCCCTCTGATGTGTTCAAGTATGGGGCCCAACAGGCTTCTGGTTTTCCACCTAACCCCACCCTTGACCTCTTGGTATCTGAGGAGTGGAAGTTTCCAGACAGGAAACCATCTGTATCTAGAAAGTTTGATAAGCTTTACCCGTTCTCTGAAATGGTCCATCCCTCCAAGGTGGATGTCCCTGTTTCAAGGCTTTCTAAGTCCACTGCCTTACCTGTGGCTGACGAATCTGCTCTGAAAGACTGGACTGACAAGAAGCTTGAGACCTCTCTCAAGGCTATTTTTGCAGAGGTTGGTTCTGCCCTCAGCCCTGTATTTGCTGCAGCATGGGTGAATAGAGCTGTGCTGTTTGGACTGAAAAGCTCACTTCAGCTGTCCGTCAGGGAGCTCCTACTACTGACATGTTACTGACATGTTGCTTCACGGCAACATCTGAGGCTCAGCATTATGTTTCTGTTGCCCTGTTTGATGCTGTACGTATGGTAGCCAGGGCATCTACCATGCAAAAGGAAATGGAAGGGAGAAAAAAACAACTGGGCACCCCCTGTGTGTATCAGCAGATAGATGTACTGGTCACCTTCACCAAAATGACACCCTTATGGAAATGCACTCAATTATACAATGTGGTGGAAGAGACATATGCCAAATCCAACTTTCAAAGCCTCTGGAGTTTATTCGCTGCCCCCAGTCACAGCATTCACCACTCGGCTGCTCACTGCCAAAAGACTTTCTCTCCCAAACGGTAGTCATAAAGAGAAATAAAGCAAAAAAAGAAAGAAGCACCAATGGTGCAATAGGATTATTTAAATTATGTAAATTATATAACAAAATGATATATTTACTCACATTCAATAAATGCCAGTAGCTTGATATCAAGAATACAGGCACATAAGCGTACGGAGACCATCACCCCGTCTCCGTTCGGGTGTTAACTGTTCTCAGTTGGATATTGACAGGTGGAGGCTCATAAGTAAATTTCTGGAGCTGAGATGTTCTTGCAATTTTCTGATGGCAAGGGACCCGTTAAATTCCAAGATAATGCAAAGTGGCCACAAGCGCAGTCTTACAAGAACAGCCAATTAAGAGCTCACACAGCCTCCAAGAAGGCTCTCCTGTCTTTGCCCTTTTAGGGCACCTCCCTGTTTGGGCCTGAGCTCAAGGATCTGATCAGCGAAGCCACTGGAGGGAAGGGAACTCACCTGCCAGTGGTCCTAAGGAAAAAGGCGCCTGTCAAAAGGAATGCTTTTTCTTCCCTTTCAGGCAGACTTGGGCCAGGCAACCCAGACGGTCCCTCAGGCTCCGCGCTCCTCATCCAAGCCTAAGCAGCAATGGAGGGCTAAGTCCTCCGCAAAGCCCATAGGTTCCAAACCACCTTCTGCATGACTCTACTAACCCGGGTGCCCACCCACAGGTAGATGACCACGTACGCCACTACCTCTGCTTGGGAAGCCTCTGTGGCGGACCCGTGGGTTTTGCAGGTGGTGGCTGCAGGGTACAGAATCCCCTTCACCTCCCTTCCACCTTCCAGGACCTTCTCTTCTCGTTCTCCCTTGGGAGTGGAAAAGCGCTGCCTTTTCGAGGAGGCCATTCAAACCCTTCTGGACAATGCGGTCCTGGAACCAGTTCCTCTTCATGAGAGGGGCTTGTGATTCTACTCCAACCTCTTTGTGGTCTCCAAGGACGACAGCGGCTGTCGTCCCATTTTGGATTTGAAAGATCTCCATTCCTTTGTGGTCCGGTCCCAAATACCGCCAGGAGTCACTACACACAGTGATAGCAGCCATGTGCCCTGGGGAATTTCTGGCCTCTGTGGATCTTCATGATGCCTGTCTGCACATCACCGTTCATCCAGAGAGCCGGCAATATCTCTGCTTTGCCTGCGACCGAGGTCATTTCCAGTTTTCTGCCCTCCCCTTTGGCCTGACCACGGCTTCTCAAGTCTTCAACAGAGTCCTGGGAGCATTGATCTCTGTCCTTCATTGGAACGGCATCTGAGTTACTCCATATATGGACGACCTCCTTCTGATGGCCTTGTCTCCAAAACTCCTTCATTGGCAGGTGCAGGACTGCGGTCATGCTTTCTCCCATCACAGGTGAATCATCAGTCTGTACAAGTCAGACCTTGTCCCTTCCAAGAGGATGTTTTTTCTGGGCATCCTCTTCGACACTCAGAGGGGGATGGTGTTTCTCATGGAAGAAGTGGCTCATCAGATAGCACTGAAGGTCCAGGCTATCCTGTTTCAGGATCCAGTTGGGGGAAGTTCATTTCCACCATAGAAGCAGTCCCGTTTGCCATGGCTCGTACCAGGGAACTTCAGAGGCTTCTAATCCTGGCATGCAGAGGTCGACCAGATCTCCTGGAAAGATCCCTATCTCTCCTTCACGTGGAGCAGAGCGCCTCGTGGTGGCTCAACCTGAACAATCTCCTGAAAGGCAGACCCTCCCTGGTGCCCTTCTGGACAACAGCATTGATGGATACCAGCCTCTCCGGTTGGGGAGCGGTACTGGGGCACTTCAGTGTTCAGGGCCGGTGGTCCCAGGAGGACTCTCTCCTTCCCATCAATGTCTTGGAGCTTCGGGCCATATTTCATGCCCTACAACACTGGACTCGGCAACTGGAGGATTGCCCGGTCAGGGTACAATCTGACAACACCACAGCGGTAGCCTCCATCAACAAGCAAGGAGGCACAAGAAGTCTCACAGCTTGGCTGGAGGTCAAGGCTATTTTATCATGGGCAGAGGAGCATGTCCCTGCCATTTCCGCAGTTCATATTCCTAGCATAGACAACGTTCTGGCAGACTTCCTCAGTTGGCACACGGTGGAGAGTGGGAACTACATCCAGAGGTTTTCAACCTCATCATCCAGCAGTGGGGTCTTGCATGCATCGACCTGATGGCAACCAGGCACAACAAGAAGATTCCAACGTTCTGCTTTCGCTGGGCGGATCCCCTGTCTCTGGCAGTGGATGCCTGGTTGATCTAGTGGACATTTTCTCTGGCATACCTATTTCCTCCCATTCTCCAGTTGAACCGGTTGCTATGGAAACTGAGACTGGAACTCTGTCCAGTCATTCTGATTGCTTTATACTGGCCTCGACAGGCTTGGTCTACAGAGCTTTTGGACCACTCTGTGGTGGAACCTCTTCAACTTCTCTCCCGTCCGCATCTTCTTCTACAGGGTTACCTCTGGAAGGAAGACGTTCGTCGTCTGGCTTTGACGGCATGGAGGTTGAATCCTCAATTTTGAAGAGAGGATTTTTCTTCTGGTGTGGTGGCTACTATGCTTAGTGCCTGTAAGCCTGTTTCCTCTAAGGGCTACCATTGTGTTTGGTCTACCTTTCTGTCTTGGTGTGCTGACAAAGACCTGTCAGGATTTTGACCTTCCTACAGTTCTTTCCTTCCTCCAGGATGGTGTGGACAAGGGTCTCAACCTGAGTTCTATTAAGGTTCAGACTTCTGAGCTCTGTCTTCGTTTAGAGGTGTCTTGCTTTCATTCCTGATGTCAAGGTTTTCTTCCAGGGTGTTGCTCATAGCTATCCGGTGTTTAAGTCCCCTGCTCCTCAGTGGGACCTTAACTTAGTTTTAGGAGTACTTCACCATCCTCCTTTTGAGTCATTGGCTACCATTCCTCTACATATGCTGACGTGGAAGATGGCCTTTCTCCTGGCGATAGTTTCTGTTCGCCATTTTGCAGAGCTGCATGCCCAGTCTTGTAGGCCACCCTTTTTGGTGTTTCACAAGGACAAGGTGGTACTTCGCAAGATGGTGATCTACAACACCGAAGCGCAAAACAGAAATCTAAAAGCAGTGTTTATTCTTCTCTATGGAATATCGCACAAACACTCATTGCACTTACAGGATACAACAATACATATTCGCTTATCTGATCTCTCTCAATGTTGTACGGACTCCCAGCTCTCTCCTTCGGGAAATGTCCATCTGATGTTCACTTTAAAGCAGAAGCGCTCCAAATTTGTCAGATAGCAAGGACATCTCCTGTGCACAGCCCTCTTCAGATCTCCTCACAGATGTTCAATTGGATTCCAAAATGTTAATCATCTTCTGGTGAAGCCATGCTTTTGTGGATTTGGATGTGTGCTTTGGGTCGTTGTCATGCTGAAAGGTGAACTTCATCTTCAGCTTCCTAACAGACGCCTGAAGGTTTTGTGCCAAAATTGCTTGGTAGTTGGAACTGTTCATAATTCCCTCCACCCTGACTAAGGCCCCGGTTCCAGCTGAGGAAAAACAGCCCCAAAGCATGATGCTGCCACCACCATGCTTCACTGTGGGTAAGGTGTTCTTTGGGTGATGTGCAGTGTTTTTGCGCCAAACATACCTTTTGGAATTATGGCCAAAATGCTCAACCTTGGTTTCATCAGACCATAACACATTTCCCCACATGCTTTTGGGGGACTTTGATGTTTGTTATTGCAAACTTCAGCCGGGCTTGGATGTTTTTCATTGTAGGAAAAAGCTTCTGTCTTGCCACCCTACCCCATAGCACATTCATATAAAGAATACGGGAGATTGTTGTCACATGTAGCACACAGCCAGTACTTGCCAGAAATTCTTGCAGTAGGACTCTTGGAAGCCTCCCTGACCAGTTTTCTTCTTGTCCTCTCATCAATTTTGGAGGGACGTCCAGTTCTTGGTAGTGTCTCTGTTGTGCCATATTTTCTCCACTTGATGACTGTCTTCAGTGTGTTCCATGGTATATCTAATCCTTTGGAAATTTTTGTACCCTTCTCCTGACTGATATCTTTCAACAATGAGATCCCTCTGATGCTTTGGAAGCTCTCTGCGGACTATGGCTCTTGCTCTGAGATGCAACTAAGCAAATGTCAGGAAAATCCTACTAGAACGGCTGGACTTTATTTGTGATTAACTGGAGTCACTTTAAATGATGGCAGGTGTGTAATGACTTCTATTTAACATGAGATTGAATGTGATTGGTTAATTCTGAACACAGCCACATCCCCAGTTGTAAGAAGGTGTGCACACCTATGCAACCAGGTTATTGTGAGTTTTTTTATTTTTCCCCCTCAACGATTTCAGTTTGTTTTGCAGTTGAATTGTTCACATTATAGGTGGAAAAAGTTCTGACATATTTTATCTTTGTCTCATTCTTTAACATCACAAGAACCTAGCATTTTAACAAGGGTGTGTAGACTTTTTATATCCACTGTATAGGACACTGTGTTTTACACCAGACTTTAGCTTTTGTTCTTGGGGGGATACTGTGTGATTATATGTTTTTGGATATATTGGATATTGTGGGTGGTAGCTGGAATAGGTATTAGATGCTCTATATAGGAGTATTTTTCCGGATATTATTTGGTGGTAGCACCACTCTATTGCTGTGATATTTTGGTACTTCGCAAGAGTTTCTCCCGAAAGTGGTCTCTGAGTTCCATATTACTCTGGAGATTGTGGTTCCTTCTTTCTGCACTAACCCTACTTCTGACAAGAAGGCTCTTCACCAGTTCTGTGTGCATCGCACTGAGCCATTGAGACAGTCTGACACTATTTTTGTCATTCCTGAGGGTCCCAGGGCAGGGAAGCCTGCTTCCAAGGTAATCCATGCTTCTTGGATCAAGTCCACTATTCGTAAGGCTTACAAACTTAGGAAGAAGACTGTTTCCTTTCGGGTCATGGCTCATTGTATGAGGTCTGTTGGGGCGTCTTGAGCCTATAAGAATCAGGCCTCAGCTGATCCATTCTTCAAGGTTCCACTTGGTTGTCTGTGCATGCCTTTTCCAAACACTATCGTGTGGATGTTCAGCGAATGATACCAGTTTTGGGAGGAAGATCCTGGAGGCAGCTTTGTCTGTCTAGGGTCTCATTAGTCTCTCAGTATTCTTTCACTTTTGAGCCCTGTTGGCTCTAGTTCAGCATGCTGTGTAACAGTTCCTGGTGTCTGTTTTACCCCTGTTCGGTGTCCATTGACACTTTGCGCTTATTGTTGAGCTATTTATGATCTGTAGGTTCATTGGTGCTCTGGTGACTTTGGGGGCCTGCGTCTGGTCCTTGCCTTTCTTACTGCCCTGGGGAACTTAATGGTTGGACATCCCAAAGTTACCAGCAACCTGAATTGGATGACAGAGAAAAATCTTCTTACTACCTAGTCAAGAGTTGGTCTTCAAATCTTACTGCTTGGGGATTGGCTAGCTGCAAGCTAAGGAGAGGAGGGAGGCTCCATCCAGCAGTCACTTCTCATAATTGTTCCTTATTTAAAGGGGCTAATCGCCTACCCAAAGTTACTAGTAACCTGTATGGACTAAGATAAAAGGATTTAACAGGTAACACTAAAATCCTTTTTTCACTTACATATAATATGGAACACAGGAAACATGGGGATATGCTTAACACAACGCCTCAGTAAGAGAAAATGGGTCTCAATCTATTGAACAACAAACTAGGCAGGAAAAGCCTAGTCCTCACAAAGACCATCTGAAGAACCTTTTGGACTAAACTAACCTTAAATGAGGTCAGGACATTGACATGGTAGTGTTTGGTGAAGAGGTCCTCTGCAGGGATGTGTAAGGCCAAATTGAGATCACATAGAGGTGTGGGATCCTGAAAAGAGGAAAGGCATGAGTCACTCACTGTAGAAATGTCTTGACCTTGGGGATAATGGCAATATGTCTGAAACAGAACAGAGAGCTGAGATCTGTACCTTGAGGGAACTCAAACTTGTCATCTGCCACTTGTCTGCCCATTCACTCAGTTTATCTAAATCCTTCAGCAGAGAAAAACATCCAGCTCTGTGTGTATTTCTTTGCACAGCTTGGTGTCATCACCAAAGATTGAGGTGCTACTTTCAATTCCCACTTCTAGTTAATTAAAAAAATAAATAAAAAGCATTGAGCCCAGGACTGAACCCTGTGGCACCTCACTTATCAAGTTAGACCAATTTGAAAAAGTTCCATTTACAACAACTCTCTGCCATCTATGATTTAACCAGTTCTCCACGTACAGATATCTCCTTCTAAACCGAAGCCTTTTAATTTATGCAATAACTTGTTGTGATGCACTGTATCAAAGGCTTTTTCTAAATCCAAGTATACTACATCAACAGCAATTCCCTTGTCCGAATTACTACTTACCCTTTTTCAAAATGCAAGTCAATTAGTCTGACATCTATTCTTCATAAAACCATGCTGACTCCTACTGATAATGTTTGTCTTCACATAGTTCTGAATACTGTCAGTTAGTAACCGTTCTGCTATCTTATTCACTATGGAAGTCCAGCTTCCAGGTCTGTAGTTTCCTGGTTTGGATTGTGCCCCCTTTTTCAACAATGGAACTACATCCACTTTCCTTTAATCACAGGACACTATGCCTGATGAAAATAAATATTAAGTATAATGGTATTGCTATTACTGAACTAAGTACCAGGGTCCGGGTGCTTTATTCACCATAACATGTGCCAGTCAATCGGAACAAAGCCTGGGGACTGGGGTATTATGGGAACTGTGGTCTTTTCCCTTGATGGTTGTCTAGCAATGTGTGGTGCCTCAGCATACTCATTGGACACTCACAAAGTGGACAATGCAATAAAACTTGATGACAAAAGAAGAAAGTGCCCCCTCTGAAGAGAATAAGAGCTAAGAGAGAATGCACAGTATACCAAGGACCCACCGAGTGTGTGGGATAGCTCGGCATGGGACATTCAGTGGACCAAGGCACTCAAATGGTGACTCGCCAATCTTCTGTTTTAAGGCTGCCATCTTAGAGAGAGGGCAGAATATCTAGGAGACTCAGCCATGAGGAACAGAATTGTCATAAAGTCAACTTCCACAGATCAAAAGTTCCACAAGGCACCTGTGAAATTGACAGCCCAACTAAAGGGAAGCAAGTGATGGCAGCCCACCTAATGGGGGACTATACAGCCCCACAGCTAGAGATAAAACAATAAAAATCCTAAAGAAAACTAAGAAGATGGCTACTGCACTCATTTCTGCTTCGCAGGACAAATAAAGTAGGCAGGGGTGAGCTGGAGAAGACTCTCTACACCAAAGACCCTGTCTATTGTAAAGTGCCCTGCCCGTCTGGTGGAGGGACACAACTCAATGGTTCCTGTGTTTCATATTGGATGTAAGAGAAATATATATATGTACTCTGCCCAGAAACCCTAAGTTGCAGCATCAGACCGCACAGCTAATTAAAGTACAGCGTGCAAAATATTTGCCGTCCAGCAATGGACCTTCCTCAGGGGCCGGCCACTGCAGGATCGAAAACATTTGGTAAAATAGTTTTCCTTTCATTAAGTGTGCTTTCCTATGCTACAACTTAGCCTGTGATATGGGTGGGTGTATCACTGTACAAGTAACTTCCTGGGCATTTTTGTTTAAATAATTTATCCATTTGTTTGCTACTGTTATTTATGTATACACACACATCATAAACCTAAAATATTGTGCTAACTGCCAGTGTAATTACAGACTAAACTTTGGTATTTAATGCTGTTCGCTCATTGTGTGTTTTTTTTTTTTGTTTTTTTTTTGTCTCTACAGAAGAAATCCCGGAAGAAGATCTGTATCTTGGTGCTCATTCTTGTTGCAGCAGCTTTCATTTTGGGGATTTCTATATATTTCGCTGTGCGATCCTGAGAAATCCCAACTCAACTTTCTCTGAAATTGCACATTGGTCCATATGTATAAATGCAAACTGGAGCAATTCTGGAGAATTACAACTGCACCATTATGGACAAATAAAAATGACCAATATAAGCATTGCTTTAAATATATATTTTTAACACCATTGATTGTTATATTGGATAAGTCTTTGTAGACACTAGCATGTAAGTAGTTAAATCAATAGGAATTTTAATTTGCCCCTATTGCGATGTTGGTTTGTTACAGAATTCCTCTATGTTGACTTTATACATATCCCCATTATGTATGAAGGACCCTTATCTTGGCAAAGGCACTACAAAATGGATATTTATGTAAGACTGATCGATACTCTCTTGTGTTGTGTGGATAAAGAGTAAGCCTGTGTATTTTGAATATTAACCCTTTAAGTACCAGATGTGAGCATAACCTGCTGGAAAAGCAATGCATTGCACACCCCTCTTTTTATCGAGGGGTTACATTGTTAATTTTGCTGCCACCAGCAAATATTAACATCTAACACTTATGTAAAGTTTAAACAAGTAGTGTTTCCACTTGACTGTATGTGCCACCAGCAACAAACACTACTTGTTTAAACCATTAATGGGAGAGTAATGTTTAAATTTAACTTTATTATTGCAGGCATTAAAAAATGAGTACATCTGTGTAAGTCTTACCTCTCAAATATTTATGGTTTGAGAGATATAACTTGCTAAAGTTCCTCCCTCCCGGCTGCTTCACAGATGTCTGCCATCTAGCTGACAGCAGGAGATTCCAGTCCCGGGATCAGCCTACGGCTCTTCAGCAAAGCCGAAATCATACTATTTCGAAATAAATACTTAATTGGAACGGTCTACAAAGTGTGCTTGCAAACCAGGTATACTTTGTAGACCGTTCCAATGAAGTATTTATTTTGAAATAGTGCGATTTTGTCTCTGCTGAAGAGCCACCAGCCAGTCAAATGACCAGAATCATCTACTGCTATCCCATGGATGCTGAAGCAGCCTGAAGGGGGGAACTTTAGCAAGTTATTTCTCTCAGACCATAAAAGTCTGAGAGATGAGACTTACACAGATGTATTTATTTTATTAAATTCTTGCAATATTAAGTACATTTAAACATTACTATCCCTTTAAATACATGACTGTTATGTTAATTTTGCTCCCCAGTTAGGTCAGCTCACATTCTGTAGATATATAAAACCTTCTGTAGAAATTCAAAGCTTGGCAAGTGTTGGGACAAACCCAACTGCTCCATAGGTAATAAGAAGGTCCATGATTTAAATGTGCCTTTTGTCTGCTATAGAAGTCTTCAACGAATTGTTTTGCAAAACACCCCCCTACCCAAAAAAACAACAAAAAAAAAACCTTTAGAGATATTTAAAAAAAAAAAAAAAAAAAAAAATCTGTATTGCAAGGTTTATTCTGCCGAGTAAAACCTGAGTACTCCCACTGCTGAAAGGTTTTAGTCAAAAGTTATTGTAGCTCAGTTTTATTTATTCTTTGTGGGGTGCAGTACTTCCATAGCTTTTAAATTTTACGGTGACACTTTCTATAGCAGTCTGTGGACTGTTATGGTTAAACGTCTATGGGTATCCACCCCTGCTCCTCAAGAGCTACCACCAGTGCATGTTTTCATGATTTCCCAGCTAGAGCACAGGTAGACCAGTTAAACTGAGCCATTAATTAGTCCTGAAAACATGAACTGCTGGTAGCTTGTGAGGGCTAGGTCTGGCTGCACCTGATCTGTAGGATGGTATATCAACAGCATCACTGTAACATTTCAGTCCATGTAGGTACTGCACCCAAAAAATACAAGTTTGAGGGGCAATAACTTTTAAATAAAACCTCTCAGCGGTGTGAGAACCCATGCTTTACTCGGCAGGGTAAAACCTGTAATATAGATTTTGCAATACGAAGCTCAATATGTGTTGAGCACCCCTCTCGCACTCAAGGGGTTAAGCCCATGGGAATTGCGGGAATCTATGTCTACTATGGCACAGTAGCGGTTTTCCAGAATTGCTGCTGCTGTTAGTACAGTCTCATTGGGGTCGGACAAGCCCTTTCATATATTGTAAATAACATTTTAGAATGACACTTTACTAATAATTTAATGTTCTTGTCCCTTTAACCTGTAGTATGTGCGTTTCTTAATATGTCTCCTGCAAACACCCTAACTGTATATACTAGATGCTGCAATTACTTTTTCTATTTATTGGAGTTTAGGGAAGACCTTGATTAAAGGTTACTTTTGTTAACTCCTTAAGAACCAGGTGTGTGTGCGCAGCACATTGCATTGCTGACCCCCACTGATCATTTAGGGGTTAAACATTCAAGAACACAAAAACTGAAAAGGGTTTATGTCCATTAAAATATCTAGTATTCTTAGCCAGCGTTTGCAAAATCTTTTGGTGCAAGAAATCTAAAATCTATTTATAGGCATGCAATTCCCATTAATGTTTTTTCAGATATGTTCATCCTCCTGTCCTCTTTATGATGATTCTGTAATATCTAATCCTCTTTAGCCCCATGGGGCCTGTTGCATTCTCCAAGCTGCCATGGATTCTGGCTTCTTGTTGCCCCTTGTAGCAACATCTTTAGGATGGTGGATACTGGACAAGCTTCTGTGGTGGAGCCGAATTGGGTAATCAAACTGATCGTAGCTTCACATAATTTTAATCTCGCATTAAAAATGTGCTCACACCTATGTACAAACAATACTAATCTCTTACACCTACTGTAGCCATTAACAGCCTTCTTAAACTGTGTTTTTACACCTGGTTTCACACACTGAGTAGGCTGTATGTGGTGCGGAAAAGGAAAACCCAGAGGGTTCCAAACAAATTGTATTGTATGAGTCAGTATTTCTAATTGACGCTGGGGGTACCCTTCCAGCAGTAGACCCTGGGGAGCTGACCACTTTTTTTTATTATAAAATGGCTTTGGGGAGAAGTGGGCTCATTCATAAGTTATATGCACAGCATCTGAAGCCCTTGGATCCCATGTTCAAATAACTTTAACCCTTTGAATGCCAGAAGGGTATGCTACGCTATGCATTGCACATTCCTCTGGCACTCAGAGGGTTAATAACAAATCTGGACTGCAGGCTGGTAAAACTAAATACTTTTGGCAATGCAACATATGCTGTCCCTCTACGTGAATGGCCAGAAAGTTCCCTAAAGCTTTTTTGCAGGCAGCTGTGCTACTTGGTCAATCACCAGCAAATCAACACACCAGATGCCAAACACATTGAGAACTTAGGCCATGTAGCTAGTGGGACTGCCTGGCACGTAATAATACTGATCACCTAAGTGCACTGCGTTGCTTTACTTTTTTCCAGCTTGTTTTTGCATGACAGCCTTCACATCCACAAAAGAGCAAGTCTTTCTTAGTTTTTATGGCTGTACTATGTAACAAATAGCATCTACTTGTTAAGAATACATTCTTTTTAAAAGGATACAAATCCCTGGTCTCCTAGTAAACACTTTGTGATTATAAGAGATTTACAAGGCATAAATATTTGTTGTGTGAAATTGTATATACACACAAGCCTATTAATACTTGTGTATTTTTATGTATATGAATGCATTCTTCCCCCCCCCATCTTCTGATAGCTGTTTCTAACCACTCTTTTTATTATAGTTTTTGAATAGGGTTGTAGTAAAAAATATTTAGATATATATGTGAATAGGAGCCAAATAAATAAAATGTATATATTAAAAACAAAATGCCACTGTGTGTGTCCTGATTCCCTGCAACTGGCCTTGGGTTATTTAGCCCTTTGTAAGATAGTAAATTAGGTTGAATAAAGACACAAGTCCATCAAGTTCAACTTTCTCCTCATACCCCAGTAAATGAGAATTTTATAGCTTTCCTGCTACCAATTAAGTTAGTCTTCATCAGACCTTCCAGATCTGCCTACTGATAAACAGTATAACTGTCTGTTCCCTTTTGAAATAAATGTGTCTAATCTTGTCTTAAATTTATCCATTGTATCTGCCATAACCACCTCCTTGGGCAATGAATTCCACAATTTAACAGACATTACTGTTAAAAAAAAAAAACAAAAAAAAAAAAAAACCTTCCTCTGCTGAAGTCTAAACCTCCTTTCTAATCTCTAGGGGTGTCACATGATCAGGCCTTGGAATAAATAGCTCACAACAGAGATCCCTGTATTGACCTCTCATATACTTGTACAATGTGATAAGGTCTCCTCTTGGTTTATTTACTCTAGAGAAAAGACAACTAAGTTTGTCTAGTCATTTCTCATATGTCATCCTCCATTCTTTTTATTAATTTTGTTGCCAGATGGGTGCCCTACACATTGCTGGAGGGGGTAGATATACAAATTTCAGCCCCAGTAAGCAGGGGAGAAGGGACACAAGAAGGGTGATTTTGAATGTGTTGCACTTCGTGTGAGTGAAACTTCCTGCATACATCTGGCAGAAGAAGGTCACTGCAGGTAATGATTTGCCTTAAAAGGATAGTAAACATTGAAAATAAGTGTTTTATATTGTAGCCCTTAAAAACATGAAAAATGATATGTCTTATCTCCCAAACTTTTATGGTTTGGGAGATATTCACAAAGTTTCCCCTGAGTGACATCAGCGTTCTAGCTCTCAGATTTGGAATCCAGTCCTGGGACCGGCTGCGACTCTCCAGAAGTGCCAAGATCATGATCTTTAAAAATAATTTCTTAATTGGAATGGTCTACAAAGTGTGCTTGCATGCCAGGCACACTTTGTACACAGTTCCAGTTAAGTAGTTATTTTTAAAGATCGTGATCTCGGCACTGCTAAAGAGCTGTTGGTTGATCTGTGGACCGAATTCCAAATATGTTCACTAGATGGCAGACTTGGCTGAAACAGCCAGGAAAAGGGAACTTTACTTTATTTTACATCTGAATATCTACCAAACTATAAAGGTTTGGGAGGTAAGATTTATATCCTTTTTCATGTTTTTTAAGGGCTTCAATATAAAATAAACTTATTTTCAAGGTTTACTATCCCTTTAAGCTTGCAAGATTTTTCCCCTCTTGTTTCAGGCAAAAGCATTCCCTGCTGCAGGTAGAAATTAAACAATGAGCACCTCCCTCTCCCCATTTCTTTCCTCTAGCATTTAAGCACTAGAGGGAGGGGGTCTCACCATTAATCATGTTGGTGTCACAATTGGGTGGGGGAGGGGTTTGCACCATTTACTATTTGAGTGCCAGAAAGGGGAGGTGGTGTCACTCAATTAACCACTTCAAGGCCAGAAAAGTGCAGGGTGTTGTAACATTATCAGTAGTTATGGGAAGTATTAGGTGTTAGGCCATTAACCATTTTTGTGCTAGATGAGATGGGAGGGTTTGCACCGTGAACCTGTTTAGTCCCACAAGGGGGTGGGGCAGTTATACCATTAACAATGTCATTGCCAGAACAGGTGTCTGTTGGAAATTTGCAATATTAACCACTTCAACATTTAATTAACAGAAAGTGGGGTGGGATGACAGACACTTCAGTAACAGTTCCCCAGAATGGGAGGGGGTTATTTACTATTTGGGTTCCAGGGAAATGTGACTGTCTGTGTGAAAGTGTCACCGTATGTGACAGAGATGGAGCTTTATGAGACAGACTGCATGTAAGCATTGGCAGTGCGCCAAATGATGATCTGTACCATACTGCATACCCTCATTCTGCATCAACATATTACACACTGCTCTAATAGCATTGAGTATTATCATCTGTATATAATATAAAGTGCTAGCCTGCTAAGCTCCCTGTGTGCGTAAGGGCACATGTGCAGTAGAGACTACCGTAATGAGAGTGAGCCCATCCATCCTTCTGAGTGAGGCAAGGTGACCAAGGTACAATGGTTGATATTTGGTTCCCATGTGTATCCTGCACACAGTGGCTGGTGTACCATCCATCCATGGCAGCACCCCTGAGGATCCATGTGGGAATCAGATGTGAGATATGTCATTTCAAGTTAGAGTAAATGATTGCAGCCACAACACCAAGGCCTACTTTTTCCACCTTTAATTCTGGGGTTATTGTTTGAGGCCTGTGTGTTGCACATACAACCAGTTATGACACTGTGATGTGTGACCTGCTCCATCCTTTTTGTGATTCAGTAAGCGGTGATGTTGACTTGATGAAGTGAACATGATGCTGACTTCTCCAGTGATCTCATTTCCCCATTTCCAGTGTTTTCTATGGAGTCTATACAATGGGACCTTAGCAACTTGATTCATGTTATTGCATATTCTCCATAGACTAACACTGGTATTGGTGGAGTGAGGGTGTGTAAGGGTTAATTTCTCTCCACATCTGTTTGTCACCGCTGAGTGAATGTCCCCTGTGTAGCATGTGAATTGTTGGCCTATTGCCTTGTTTGTTTGGTTAACCCTTTGAGTACCAGAGGGGTTGCCAAAGCATTGTTAAGTGATGCATTGATGATCCCTCTAGCAATCAAGGGGTTATGTATTGACTTCCCTGTGGGTAAATGGGTGACATTGTGTGTGAACAGTGATGGTGTTTAACAGACGACAATTTCAAGAAGCATGGTTTGTATGGATTGTGTGTGATGAGCACAGCAACAGGAGGGTTGAACTGGGACTTGGACAGGTTTGGGACTGATTGAACCTCGCCATTTGTCCTTGTGTTGTGTCCTGTTTTTAACCCTCAGGGTGCTGTGTTGGTGCAGTTGTGTGGTTGAATGATGGGCATGTGTTGAGGTGTGACTGTGTTTGCAGCTTGTGTTGTTTGATGTGGTGTGTTTGTTGATGTGATGATGCACTTACAGGTGGTGTGGAGGCTCCCCCCTCATCCCCAGTGTCCACTCCTCCAGAGACCCCCTCAATGAGTGTCGGCGACATCTTCAGCCGCCCCATCTCCTCCCAGCCGCAGAAGGTGATAGTGATGGGTGGGCCACCTCCAGTGCCTCAGGCGTGCTTAGCGAGGTCTGTGAGCTTGTTCTTCACCACTCTCCGGCAGTCGCCCCATCGCTTTTTGATGGACTCCACGTCCCGCCTGCATGTAGCCACAGCGTTCACCCAACTGCAGATCTGGTTCCAGGCTGCCTTCCTCCTCGCTGACAGGCCAGGGACCTTCGCCGTCGGGTGGAGAACACTCTGGCTCTCCAGGACACCCTCCACGAGAGCCATGGTCTCCTCCTCCTCAGTATATTTTGGATCCTTGATCCTGCCCTCGTCAGCTCCAGCATGGGAGGATTCTGAGCCGGAGTGTCCTGCCTGCTCTGACCCTGACTGTGTGGGGTGTTCCCCAGCAGCTACCCCTCATCCCACTGCAGGCTCTGTCCCTGTCCTCCATGTGCCTGCTCTTGCGGCCCGGGTCCCCCTCTGCCCTACAGATCTCCCTCTCCCACCCCACCACTGCTCTGCTCAGGGATGCCCTCCTGACCTTCCTCCTCCTCCTCCACTACTCTCCCCATCCCTCTCTCCTGTCCTCTCCTGGCCATCATTCATCCACTCACCCAGGTACTCCCACAGGCCCTCACAGACACACTCGATCCACTCACTTTCTGTCAAACACTTTCACTCACAGATTCACACTGTAAAAATAAAATTTAAAATGTGTAAGGTGTTTGGGGAAAAAAAAAAAGACTATGTTTGTATGGGTGTATGTAATATGTGCAGAGGTGTGATATGTCGTATTATGTGCAATGCTCTCCTCTCTCCAAACTCCAAAACTACTCCTACCTTCAGTTGTACGTGCCTGTCTCCCTCTCTCTGATCACTATCCTCCACTCATGGGTCCTGATATCTAGCTCGCAAAAACTTGATGACAGACAGTGTGTGACTGTTATTTTTGGGTATATATAGGTGTATTTGAAGTTTTTTGATACTTTGGGGCCTTGGGATTGGCTGTGTGTTTGAATTTGTTGGTGCATCAACCATGGTTACTAGCCAACGGCAGCTGTTATGTTACATTTTACCTTTAGTTGTGTTATCGGGTGATTTGGCCGCACTGTGATGCTTTAAAAGGTGCGACAACTGGTTTTGTGTTACGTGTTTTAGCTGTGCCTATGCTTGATAGCTATTCTTGTTGAGTACCTATTGAATCTGAGTAACTCGTGTATTATTTGTGAGAGATGTGCTTTTTTTTACTTAGCGGCTGGTTTAACATGAGCCTTTAAATCTAGCCCTTAGTGTCTCAAATCTTTCTGGAGCTGGTTGGCTAGCTGCAGCCAAGGAGGGAAGGTATGCTCCACCCCCTGCATACAATTCTAGAATTTTTCCTGCCTACTTAAAGGGGCAGATCGCCTACCCAGAGTTACCTGTAACCTGTATGGACTAAGAGAAATGGATTTAACAGGTTAGACTAAAATCCTCTTTTTTGGAGCCTTAAAGGGATAGTAATACTTCATTTTATTTTATTTTGTAGGCATTAAAAAAACATGAACGATATAAGTCTTATCTCTCAAACCTTTATGGTTTAAGAGCTATTCACAAGCAAAGTATCCCCCCCGTTCAGCCAAAGCAGAAGGGAAGTGCCCAGGTAGATTGCAGAGAGGGACAATCTTCAATTAAGGTCTTACAACCAGATTCACATCTGAGAAGAGATGGCTTACACTAGGAAAAAGGGGCGGGAGGGGGAAACTTTGCTTGTGAATATCTTTTAAACCATAAAGGTTTGAGGGATAAGACTTCCATCGTTCTTCATGTTTTTGTTAATGCCTACAAAATAAAATAAAGATAAAACGAAGTATTACTATCCCTTTAATAAGGTACCATCAGTTATCTCTGTTTATCCAGAGGGTTTTTATTTTGTTTTTAATAGTAACATTTCTGAAAAAGCTATGGAAATTCAATGGTAAAGAAAAAAAAATAGAAAAAGGAACAATCAAATTCTCAAATGCACAAAACCAAGGAAATAGAGATTAAATTTCAGGAACTTAACTCCAATTCCCATGAGCTTTACTGATGACATCAAGCATGACATCATCAATGACACACTGCTGATATCACGTGGCACCATTAATCACGCCACAAATGACATCAGTGACATCACTGGTGATATTACAAATATCAGTTTCATCAAAAATGATCTCATTAGAGACAGTTATGCTGTGACAGAGAAGTCCAATATGGAACACAGGAACCATGGGGTTGGGTTCTCTCCTCCAAGAGGGCAGGGCACTTCAAAGACAGGGTCTTTGCGGTAGAGAATCCCTTCTGATCAACCCTCTGCCGGCCAGATTCTTGTGCTCTGCATCCAAGAAGATGGAGGTGCAGTGGAACATTTCGTTTTTTAGGCTTCTTTATTATTTCTACATTTGATATACATAGTAACATAGTAAATTAGGTTGAATAAAGACACAAGTCCATCAAGTTCAACCTTTCTCATACACCAGTAACTGAGAATTGTATAGCTTTCCTGCTACCAATTAAATTAGTCTTTATCAGACCTTCCTGATCAGCCTACTGATAAACAGTGTAACTCTGTATGTTCCCTTTTGAAAGAAATGTATCTAATCTTCTCAGTAAGTAAACTCCCATCATTGGCTTCCCTGGAGTTGGATTGTCCAGCTCACAGGAGTTTATGGACCCTTTTCCCTGAGGAGGTTGACTTTATAATAAGCCTGTTTCTCATAGCTGAATCTTAGATTCTGCCCTTTTGAGATGGAAGCCTGGAGAAAGGGAAAACATTTTTGGGGGGAGTAACCCTTTGAGTGCCATGGTCTATTGTATGTCCCATTCTGAGATTCCCACACTGTGTTGTTGCTGCACTCACCTAAGCTCTGTTCTGTTCCTCTTAGCCTTGTGGTACAGATGGCTACAGTAGCTTTTATTTTGAACCCCTTCCGTACTGTCTGGGTTTGTCCTGCTCTCTTCCTATCTTGGGCTATCTATGGAGTATTGGGGGCTTCTGGACTCCCACATAGTATTTTATTGTCCATTACTTAGCCCCTTCCCCAGTACCAGTAGGGGTTTTAGGACACTTTTGCATTTACTTTCAAAAAACTTTATTTTTCCAGTCCTGGCCCCTTTAAGAACAGGAGCCTGCTCCACAGCCATCATTGCTGCATTGGTTCTTATGGGAGCAAATTCTTTGGGACATATATCTGCAACCATTCATGCTACAATGGTTAGAGAGGGCTGTTTTGTCTCCTCTGAGCATGCTCTGTCACATGATCTACTTTGTGGGTGTCCAAAGAGCACACTGTGACCCAAGGCTAGGGAGTCGCACTTTGCTACAAAAGAAACCAAATTGTACCCTATGCACACTCAACCCTAAATTAGTGTTGTAATTTATGGATCTTTATTGGTAACAGGAGGATGCTCACAGGGTAATTAATTAATTAACATAAAAAAAGAAAGAAACCCTGCATTTATTAGCACTCCATCCAATCTGTACCATTTCAGTTAATATATTTGAGGCATAATTGAATAGGGGGAAATACAATAAAAACTTAACATTTATTTTATACAAATAAAATATGGTCAAGGGACCAGCTAAAAAATTGAGACTATAGCAATAATGTTGATCATTAATCTATTCCTATATCAAAAGTAGACCCTTCGAAAGCCAATTGCTATTATATATTTATTTTTAAATATTATGCAACATACTAAGATTCATCTTTAATATCTCAGTATATATTATTTGATCACATCTAAACATATAGGTCAGTAGTACCACTATATGTTGTGTCTCGCCGCACATATCTTCAAGTGTTTATAAACGTTTACCTTAATATACGGTTTGGGTAATACCAAAACTGATACAAATACTTTGTGTAGATCACTTAAACACCCATATATCGTATATCAGTAGATAATTGTATTAATGGTATAAGTCCTGCTATTACAGACACAGTAAGTTTAATGTACTCATCAGACACAATTACCATACCTGGGAACTCTCAGGGTTTGACCCTGAAACTCAGGGTTTTGACCCAAATCTCAGGGTGAAGGGCCAAATTCTCAGGGTGAGAGAAGTCTTATGTCATCACCTATATGAATTTCCCCAATTACATGTTTTCTTAGCCTCTAAACTTGTGTCATTAGTACTAGAAAGACAGGGGGAGATGTCCTGCTTGTCTTGTTTGTGTTCAGGCAGTGAGTTATCCAAACTGTAGCATGTTAAATGTTCCTTGCACACGGACCGGAGCACCTCTCTGTTAGAGTAAGCAGGCACATATCGCATAAGATCTACATTATGGGAAGCTTTAAGGGTTAGTATTTCAAAGCTCTCAGGGTCAGCTCATCTTGAAAGTTCCCATGTATGACAATTACTCTATATACTTAGCTACCCACTGGAGCTAGTAATTTGGTGTAAAATATGTATATAAGACAGCTAAATATCTGTACCCTAAATAAGTTTGTTACCGGGGCACAATCCGGATTGCCAAAAATAACTGTCTCAGAGCTAAATATGACCTACCACTATGTAGAATCATCTCGTATTACTCTATATACTTTGCTATCCACTGCAGTTAGTAGTTTGGTGTAAAATGTATATGTAAAGCAACTAAATATCTGTACCCTAAATAGGTTTGTTACTGGGGCACAATCTGGCTTTCCAAAGATATCTATCTAAGAGCTAGATGTGACCAACCATTGTGTAAAATCGAATCATTCTAATTCACAAAATCTACTGCTTTAAGTCTCATATTAAAAACTTTAGATCTAGACACCTAAATAATATACTGCATATTTTGTGCGAAGCCTCGTTATTCACTTATAATTATAGTGTCTAGATCATATAAGTTGAAACACAGAGAATTCATTCATTAAAAACTACTAGGGATAACAGTCTTCACGCCGGTTCCCTAGTGAAACTGATGCACTTTTCGCTAAAAGCTTGTTCAATTATTTTCAATGTGTCAGAAGGACGCCGACTGGAACACCAGTTTTAATAGAGACTTGGCTGTCATTGGCTCAATTCAAATCTTAATCAACCAATCCATCCTCATTAGAATGCGGCTCTTATCGGGCTTAGTCTATCACCACCAAGACTGGTCAGAGTAACCCTATACACAAATGCATTCTTAATGGATCGATCCAGATTATATGATAATCAACATTACGTATAAATCATATTAAGGAAAAAGATTCTGATCATAGTAAAAAGACCTTATAAAGTGCTATATAAATTAATAATCCTCTTCATGTAACTGTCATAATGTATGATCTTAAAAGTAATTCTCAAAACTTTATGCAATGGTATTCCTAACCAGAATCTTTATATATTTTTATCCTACTTTTCAAAGCTAAACTTTATTTGAAAAGATTATAGAGATTTATTATATTGCATGGATTATATACATATCCCTTCTCATTACTTGATCCTATCTAGAATCTCTATGGTTATTAACCCCATCATATATTCCTGTCAAGAGTATTATTAATATCTCTAAATCTAGTATTTATAATCCTATATTAATGTAGCATATAAAGTTAACCCTTACGCTTCTGGTTAACTTATGATTGACGTTACATAAAGTATATATACCTATCCATATACCAAATAGCTACATGAATTTTGAAGATGAAATAATCATAAAGATTTATTCACAAATAAATATGAAAATCAATCTCATTAATAGAAAATCCTTAATATAATTATTTTATAGATGTACGCTCAATAGCATCTCCTCATTGAGTCCAGTAGGAGACATAGTACCAAGTAAGAAGATTAGTTTATTCTCTCTCTCTCTGTTAATGAGTTGTTTGTCCAAGTCTCCTCTTGGTATGCCTAGGGAGATTTTTTGAAGACCCCAGGCTCTCAATGTTTTAGGGTTGGAATTATGTCTATCAAAGAAATGCTTGGCCACTGAAGTAATCTGTTTGTGGCCCTCATTAATGTCTCTTGGGGCATTAGAAATATTTCTTCCACGCTCTCTAATCCTGGTTTTCAGTTGACGAATAGTTTTGCAGACATCTCATTCCACAGGGACATTCGAGACAATAGACCACCCCTGTACTTTGACAGTTAATGAATTCCATAATATAGTGTCTATCACCAAATCTGTCTATATATTCTTTCTTGGTGATCATACGTTGACAATTAACACAGTTTCTACAGGGGAAAGAGCCTCTTACTGGTGGGGTAGCTTTCTTTCTTTTGCAAAAGTGACTTGGAACTAGGATGTCTCTCAGGTTCGATGAGCGTCTGTATGTAACATCTATTCTTTCTCCCAAATATGTCCTCAGATCATCATCAGTTTTCAGTATATATAGGTTTTTTTTGTTTTTTAATTATTTCCTCAATTTTTTGCCAATGGCAATTATACGTAGTTATGAATCTCAATTTGGGTTCCATGTTCAGAGAATTATGATCTTTATTGTACAATAAGAAGGGCCTTGAAAAATAAAGAGCTCTCTTATATGCTATTTTCACACAGCTCTTACTGTATCCTCTATCATAAAATTTCTGTAAGTTCTTTTGATATTTTAAATGTTTCAATTCACCAATTGGCACACTGTTCTTCATCTGTTTTGGATGGCTGCTCTCATCCTATATAATAATTCGCTACATCGTGTGTAACGCCGCGTCATGCGCAGTAGGCACTGCTGCGCGTGCTACAGTCATGAGCAGTAGAGACTACCCTTGCTGCAGCTGATACAGAGCGGGGCACTCCGAAGGAGCATCTCTCTCTATCAGTCGCGGCGCGGGCAGTCTCTACTGAGCATGACTGCACCGCGACCGGCTGGCTGTGGCACTGTGGCCCGTGTAACGGGCTCTTCAACTAGTAGTGTAATAGACTATTAGTTGCAGTACTTTTCCAAAACAAGTCACTTGCCAATTAGTTTTCAGCATTGCGATATATTTTGATGTCAAGAAAGTTGACCTCAATGAGACTAGCCTCATATGTCAATTTAAGATTAAAATCATTGACTTTAAGTACACTGATAAAGTCATGTAACAGTGTACGATCTCCCTGCCAAAAAATAAACATATCGTCAATGTATCTCTGCCATAATAATATATGGTCAGTATATGCCGACATCTGATCTCTGAACACCACCTCTTCCTCCCACCAACCGAGGTACAGATTAGCATAGGTAGGCGCACATGCACTACCCATAGCTGTCCCTCGGAGCTGGAGGAAGAAGCGGTCATCAAAGAGGAAATAGTTCTCATGTAGGACAAAAGAGACCAGATGAAAGATTTTTTTTTTTATATAGTCTTTCTTCATGAAGTAAGTGATTGCTTTTAAACCTTACTGATGTTTAATAGGCGTATAGAGTGACTCTACATCACAAGTCACAAGATAAACGTCATCAACTGGAAGCCCATCTATTTTGGTGATAATATCAATAGTGTATCTAGTATATGAATTTAGGCAATATACATATGATTGTAAAGAGTAATCCAGAAATTTACTGACCTTTTCAATTAAGCTGCCATTTCCTGATATTATGGGTCTGCCTGATGGTATCATGGCATTTTTGTGGGTTTTGGGTAGTAGGTATAAAGTAGCTGTCCGTGGATATTTAATACATACATTCCTCTGTTGTCCAATACAGGTTACTGGTAACTTTGGGTAGGCGATCCACCCCTTTAACTAGGCATGAACAATTCTAGAAGTGAATGCAGGGGTGGAGCCTACCTTCCTTCCTTGGCTGCAGCTAGCCAATCAGCTCCTTTAAGATTTGTTCCTTGGTGAAGACACGGGCAAGAGAACAGTTCTGCTATAGTTTTAGCTTATTTTTTATTTTTTTGTTAGATGGAATACCACCATTAGGTGGATTACCATAACTGACAATGTCCTTAGATGTGGCTAGCTCCGTATCCAGGTGCTTTTTGTAGACCTTAAGCCCTGGGGGGGAAATCTTGGGTTCAAATTCTTTCCTCAGGAGTTGCCCATTGAGGCTTCTTCTTAATACATTGTAATCTGAAGACAGAAGATCTGCAGGAAAGGTGAGCAACCATTTGAGTGCCGCAGGTCCATTTGTCCCACAGTGTCCCTCCGCACAGGAGTTTTCCTTTGGAGTTCATATTGCACACTCCTGCATTCATTGGGTTTATCTGTATGTCTGTTGGGTGTTTTGGAGCATGTTTCTGTGGTAACTTAACTTTAGCTGCTGATTTTGCATCTTTTGGGGGTTTATTGTTACTTTCCCTTCTGGGTTCAGTATTTTTTGGGTCTGCTAACATGTTCTAGAGATGTTTCATGTAATTTTAATTCATAGTTTCAACTTTGCAAAATTTGTGTTCAAGGTGAGCTTTACCGCATGGACGCCATTGCTCCATTCACTTCTATGGGACTGTACAGTTTGGGACATATCTCTGCAACCGCTCAACATAGCGTATAGATGGCTCATTTTAATTGTCTGCCCCTGCTCTGTCATCCAGTTAACGTTTTATGCGTGTTGGGGGGCTCAGGGGGCTTCGGGCACTGCTGGGGTACTTTTTCTGGGAAAACTACATTTCCCGTGAGCGTTTGCTTCATGCGCTCGTTTCTGATTGGCTCCCACCGTGGCAGCCATTTTGTGCCTTTTCCTGAACGAGTATCCTACACAGGGCATGTACTCCTTCTCTCCTCTGCAGATTAACCCTTCACCTGCCAGATAAGTGCATTTTAGCAATTTCTGGGGTAAAATTTGAATCTTACACACTGTATTTGGAGATTCCTTCTACTTTAAACATTTTCCCACTGTGAGAATGTCTAATCTGAGCTTGGGGCCAGGCCTAAGACTAAGGACGCTGGGGTCTCTGCTTCCCCTACTGTGCATTGCTCCTCATGTCATTCAGGGTTACCTAGAAAATTCTCAGGTCATTTATGCCCAGAATGTTCTGATGTCCCTGAGTCTCTCCCAGGGACCTCCAGCCATGCATTAGAGCCAGTTTGGGTGCAAGAGTTCAAGGCTGCTACTAGAGACCTCCGGTCTACATTGGAACTCTTTCCATCCCAGTTACAGGGGGTCTTCAACTCCTGGCAGACCCCTTCTTCCGTCAGACCTTCCTTGCCGAAACCGCAGGGAGTACTTGACGTATCAGATTCCTCTGTGGAGGAACAGTTGGTGGATTCGGATGTTGAGGAATGTTCCGCTGTGGGCTCCTCTCAGTTTTTTGGGGACCCCTTTGAGGCTGATCCTGATCCCTCGGCTGAGGGCTTGTTCGGAGCCATCTTAACTACCCTAAACATTCCCTTAGTTCAGGAGGTTTCTTCGGATCCCTCTGATGTATTTCAGGAGCCTAAAAGGCCCTATACTTGTTTTCCACCTAACCCCAGTCTTGACCGCCTTGTGTCTGATGAGTGAAAGACTCCAGACCGGAAACCTTCTGTTTCCAAGAAATTTGACAAGCTTTATCCCTTCTCTGAGGCAGTGCTTGTTTCGTGGGTTCATCCCTCCAAAGTAGATGCTCCTGTCTCCAGGCTAAGTCCATTGCCTTGCCAGTTTCTGATGCTTCCGCGCTGAAAGACTGGACTGACAAGAAACTTGAGGTCTCCCTCTAGTCCATTTTTTGCCACTGCTGGTACTGCCATGCATCCAGCGTTCACTGCGACATGGGTGAACTGGGCCATTGCAGTCTGGACTGAACAGCTCACCCTGGCTGTACGTCAGGTGCTCCTATTTCTGATATGTTGCTGCTTCTTGCCAACATTTCTGAGGCCCAGCACTATGTTTCTGCTGCTTTATTTGATGCCATCCGTTTGGTGGCAAGGGCTTCCACCATGTCTGTGGTTGCCAGATGAGCTCTTTAGCTCAAGATCTGGTCTGCTGACACTACTTCCAAGAAAGCTTTGCGCTCTCTGCCTTTTCAAGGCACTTCTTTGGGCCAGATCTTAAGGATCTGATTAGTGAGGTCACAGGGGGCAAGAGTACCCTTCTGCCTATGGTCCCCAGGAGGAAGACGCCTCTCAAGCATAATCTGCTTTTTTGTTCCTTTCAGACTGAGACACATCCGGCGAACCAGGTGGTTCCCTCAGCTCCGTGTTCCTCCTCCAAGCCCAAACAGCAATGGAAGCCCAAGGTCTCCTCCAAGCCTAAGGCTTCCAAGCCTCCTTCGGAATGACTCGCCAAACCCAGGTCCCCATTCGGCTGTGGGTGGCTGTCTGCGTCACTGCCACAGCATCTGGGAGAATTCAGTCAGACCCGTGGGTTTTACAGGTGGTGGCAGAAGGGTACAGGATCCCTTTCGTCTCTCTTCCTCCCTTTCGGTTTTTCCCCTCTCCTACACCTCGGAGCATAGAGAAATGCCATCTGTTCAATGGTGCTATCCAGGCCCTTCTGGACAAGGATGTTCTGGAACCTGTTCCAATTTGGGACGGAGGTATGGGTTTTTACTCAAACCTCTTTGTGGTCTCCAAGAAGGATGGCGGCTTTCATCCCATTTAGGATTTGAAGGAACTCAATTCCTCTCTAGTGGGGAAATTAATCTCCACCATAGAAGCAGTCCCATTTGCCATGGCTCACACCAGAGGCTTGTGATCCAGGTGTGCAGGGGTCAGCCGGACTTTCTGAAGATGTCAGTATCCCTCCCTCTTCATGTGGAATTGAGTTTGCTGTGGTGCCTCGACCTCTCCAATCTGCTGAAGAGCAAGTCCTTCCTGGTATCCTTCTGGACCACAGTGACTATGGATGCCAGCCTCTCCAGCTGGGGAGCGGTCCTGGGTCACCTGAGTGCTTAGGGTCAGTGGTCTCCGGAGTGATCTCTCCTTCACATCAACGTGTTGGTGTTTCGGGGGATATTTCATGCCCTTCATCATTGGACAACCCAGCTGTAAGAATGCCTGGTCCGACATGCCACGGCCATGGCTTACATCAACAGGCAGGGCGGAACAAGAAGTCTCGCAGCTTGGTTAGAGGTCAAGGCTATTTTGTCCTGGGCAGAAAAACATGTTCCTGCTATAACCACAGTGCACATTCCTGGCTTAGACCACGTCATGGCAGACTTCCTCAGTTGACACACAATGGACAGCGGAGAGTGGGAACTGCACCCAGAGGTTTTCACCCTCATTGTTCAGAAGTGGGGTATTCCTTGCATCGACCTGATGGCGACAAGACACAACCGGAAGGTTCCGAGGTTCTGCTCTAGCTCTAGTGATGGATGCCATGTACATTCCTTGTTTATTTCCTCTGGCTTGCATCTTCCTCTGGTGTTACGGAAACTGAGATGGAGCCCTGTCGAGTCATTCTGATTGCTCCATACTGGCCTCTACAGGTTTGGTTTACGAAGTTTCTGGATCTGTCAGTGGCGGAGCCATTTCTGCTCCCTTGCCGTCTGGATCTTCTTCTACAGGGTTACCTGTGGAAGGAGGATGTTCATAGTCTAGCTTTAACGGCTTGGAAATTGAATCCTCAATATTGAAGAAGGGTTTTTCTTCTGGTGTGGTGGCTACTATGGTCAGTGCCCGCAAACCTGTTTCTTCTAAGGCCTACCATCGTGTCTGGTCGACCTTTCTATCTTGGTGTGGTGATAGGGACTTTTCTCAGGATTTGTTCTGCCTACGGTCCTGGCTTTCTTGCAGGATGGTGTGGATAAGGGCCTCAGTTTGAGTTCCCTTAAGGTTCAGACTTCTCTCTGTTTTCTTTCAGGGGGGTGCATTGCTATTCTTCCTGATGTCAGGGTTTTCTTCTAGGGTATTGCTCATACTCATCCTGCTTTTAAGACTCAAGCTCCTTAGTGGGATCTTAACTTGGCTTTGAGTCCTTGGCTACTATTCCTCTATGCCCGCTGACGTGGAAAATGGCCTTTATCCTGGCGATCGTGTCTGTTTGCCGTGTTGCGGAGTTACATGCTCTGTCTTGTAGACCACCCATTTTTTTGGTGTTGCCTTCTTTCTGCCCTGACCCTACCTCTGACAAGGAGAGGGATCTCCACTTGTTAGATGTGGTGCGTTGTCTCAAGTTTTATGTACATCGCACGGAGTCCATTAGACAATCTGACTCACTGTTCATCATTCCTGAGGACCCCAGGGCAGGGAGACCTGCATCCAAGTGACTATTGTGTCTTGGATCAAGTCCACTATTCATAAGGCTTATGAGCTAAGGAAGAAGCCTGTTCCCTTTCGTGTCACGGCTCATTCTACTAGATCTCTTGGGGCTTCTTGGGTTTACAAGAATCAGGCCTGCGCTGATCAGTTGTGCAAGGCTGCCACTTGGTCATCTGTGCACACCTTTTCAAAGCACTAACGTGTTGATGTTCTGGCATCAGCTGATTCCAGTTTTGGGAGGAAGATCCTGGAGGCAGTCTTGCCTGTCTACAATCTTCAGTTCTTTGGTGCTTCCTTCACTTTTGAGTCCTATTGGCTCTAGTTCAGTGTGCTGTGTAACAGTTCCTGGGGTGTTGTTACCCCTGTTCGGTGTCCGTTGACACTTCATTTGTTTTGTTGGGCTATCTCTGATCTGATGGTTCATATGTGCTCTGGTGACTTTGGGGGCCTTGCACCTGGTTCTTGCCTTACTTCCCACCTCTGGGAAACTCAATGGTTGGACATCCCAAAGTTACCAGTAACCTGTATTGGACGAGAGAGAAGTATTACCTGTTAAATCCTTTTCTCTTAGTCTATACAGGTTACTGGTCTCCCAACCTGTCAAGGGGCCATGCTTGGCTCTCCTGTGGCAGACCGTGGGGATCCTTCAGGGTCATGCTCATAGGAGTCTTCTTTCCCTTGTACTATCAAGTCAATAGTTAGTGTCTCAAATCTTACTGGAGCTGATTGGCTAGCTGCAGCCAAGGAGGGAAGGTAGGCTCCACCCCTGCATTTACTTCTAGAATTGTTCCTGCTTAAAGGGGTGGATCACCTACCCAAAGTTATCAGTAACATGTATGGACTAAGAGAAAAGGATTTAACAGGTAAGACTAACATCATCTTATTTTTCTTCACGTTTGTCCAATATACTTAATCCACATGCTTTGGTGATAATAGCATCATATATTTTGATAAACTCTTGTGTAGGGTCTCCCAACAGTGTACGATAACATTCTTTGTCACTTTCACCATGATGTAATATTGTAGGCATTGTAAAAAGACGTGGATCGATGTAAGTCCTATCCCTCCAACCCTCATGGTTAGACAGATATTGCTCTATTTGACAGCTGGAGATTTCAGTCATTAGACCACACAGAGGCTCTTCAGCAGAGCCTAAATTGCCCCATTCAGAGATGAATACATCTTTGAGATGGTCGACAAAGTGTGCCTAGTGTGCAAGCCATTCCAAATAAGTTTACATCTCTGAATGGGGCAATTTAGGCTCTGCTGAAGAGCCTCCGTGTGGTCAAATGACTGATATGTCCAGCTGTCAAATAGAGCAATATCTGTCTAACCATGAGGGTTGGAGGGATAGGACTAACATCGATCCACATCTTTTTACGATGCCTACAATATTACATCATGGTGAAATTAACCATTGCTATTCTGTTAAAGGGATAGTAATAAGGAGGGGACCAGCCAATGGGAACCATACACAACTTCCACACCTCCTCCCCAACTGGCTGCATCACTACTGACTGCCACCCAACTGGCTGCATCACCACTGTCTGCCCTCCAACCAGCTGTCCCTCAACTGGTGCCATCACCACTGGCTGCCCCTCAACTGGCTGCACCACCACAGTATGCTCCACAACTCTACAGAGGCTGGATGCAGGGGGAGATATGGATGCATCCTACCACCTCCAGGAGCTATTACCCTCCAGCAGCAGCATCACCATCACCACCAGGGAGGAAATGGCTGCCCGGGAATGTGGCCACCAGCCGATATGGGCCATATTCCACCCAGATGGATCTACCCTCCTGGATGGCTCCCCAGTATGGCCCCAGGTATGATAACAGGTGGGGGCCAAGCACCTACCAGTGGCCAAGGTATGACCCTTGGCCACTTGACTACCAACACCTGGGCCTGATTGGGGAGCCCCAGAGCCCTCTGCCGAGGGACTTGTTCACTCCACCACTTCAACCAGCACAGACATCAGTGGGCAGCAGTGGGTCCCTTGATGTGGTGGGCACCCACACACCGTCTGTTCAAGCCACCCCACCAACAGAAACAGCAGTAGCAGCCACAGCACACCCAGCACCAGCAGAGGCTGGGGAGATAGAGGCTGAGGAGACAGCTGAAGCTGAGGAGACAGCTGACGCTGGGGAGAAGGAGGCTGAGGAGACAGCTGACGCTGGGGAGAAGGAGGCTGAGGAGACAACTGAGGTTGAGGAGACAGCACCTGAGTCAGTGGGCACTCCAATCTCCAGCAGTCAATGCCCCACGGGTCTGGAGGAGGAGTACATGGCCCTTCAAAGACGAGTACTCCAGTCAAGCCACTCTACCAACGACAACATCACAAGGAGCCGAAGGGAATCCAGAAGAAACACCAATAGGTTGGAGACCAGGATCCAAGCCCTGGATTCGGAGGTGGCCAAGGTGAACACACAACTCCACCAGCTCCACACAGGGATGATGGACATGGTCGCACAGGTGCTGGTGGAGTTGCGAGAGATTAACCGCAGGCAGAACCTGAGGATGGAGAGGGAGAACCTGTGTTCCACAGAGGGGTCCACTGCAACCACCACCTCCAGTGTTACCCCTGAAGCCACACCTAGGGGGCAGAGGGTGACCAGGCGATCAGCCAGGGCATCCACCTCTGGCACCCAGTCTAAGCCCCCCCTCCCCAAAAAAAAGAAGAAATGAAGGCCCAACCTGTTATCTGCCCCCTCAATAAAGGAACATTGTGCTATTGAATCCTGTCTGATCTGCTGTGTATTCAGTTATGGATTGGGTGGCAGGGCTGTCTCCAATGCATTGCCAAACAATGCAGTGAACACAACTTGTGCCTGGGTAAAATGTTTGTGGGATGTTTGTTACAACATGGGTTCACATACACACACCATTGTCCAAATTCACCTGGCAACCCATCCCTGTAGCCATATAACACAACAGTGTTACATGGCCATGATGTGTGTTAGATTTGATCAGAACATACCCCTTATCACAACAACTGGTGCAACACTGAACATTCGTCTGCATCAATTGTTGTGTCTGAGCGGAAAACCAAACAAACTGCTATGTGACTTAGCAGGGAAATAACAAGCAGGACAGATGGAACATATATCACTGTTGTTTTTGGATCAAACTCCTATTGTGCAGCTGACTTACTGGGGAACACAATGTACACACTGGTATCTCAATGTGTGTGCTACACATTGGGATCATAGGGTGAGCATTGCATTCTCCAGTGAGGAGTTTGAATCACAGCCTAACTCACTGGATAACCCAATCATCTTCCTAAGATGTTAATGTGTAGCACACACATTGAAACCTTAGGCTGGGCATTGGGTTATGTATTAAGTTGTGTTGTTGTTTAACTAAGGTTGTAACACACTTCACCAGTGATAACATTTATCCACTTGGTCTGGTTGTTTGTTGATGTAGCCCATGTACTGAGATATGTCAACCTACAGCAATCTCAGGACATTGATTATATTGAGCAACGCACAAACTGTGGACATTACATCACTGTGGAAGCCTGTTCCCTGTATCACCACTTAATCACTCACAACACACATTAGTGTATCACTGCCATCATGTCATTGCATGTATACATCACCAAGTCCACTCATGGTCATACAATAAGTGGACTCCTGTGATGTAGGTCATTCCTTCCTTTGTTTGAGGGATACTCTAGCCTTGGGTATGGTTCCACATTGACAGAGGTTTGATCCAACATTCATTCATACAGACACAGATTGAATAGTGATGGCTCTCTTTTATTTTGTCTCAAAATACATTTTAACATACATGTGTTTTCTGGTTATATAGCCTATATGCATTAAACACTTGTATGAGCACACAAACAGTACATCTGAACTAAATATGAATACTTTAGTAACACTAGTGAACTGCTCATGTGTTGTCCACATGGTTTGACAACTCTGTGTATGAGCAGGCTTACTGTACAGGTATGATACCTAGATGTTAGAACACACATGAATTTGTGTCCATATGTGAATGTTCCAGTAGAGGTTGCTGTGAACATCAGGTCAAACATTGCATCACCAACACAATCACTTGAAGCACCAAGGGGTGAGCTTCAGGGAAGTGTTGTCCAGTCACATGGAAACTCCTCTGTTCAAGGATGGATCATGCTATGGATGCCTGTGG
This sequence comes from Rhinophrynus dorsalis, assembly GCA_037306005.1. NCBI lineage: Eukaryota > Metazoa > Chordata > Amphibia > Anura > Rhinophrynidae > Rhinophrynus > Rhinophrynus dorsalis. The sequence continues at coordinate 268,917,855 of CM074719.1, read as the reverse complement.
GACAAGAGGACAGGATTTGGAACATCACCCTCGAAGTGAATGTCATGCAACAGCTACAACATCATGATCCTCTTAATCTTTCTCGTTATGTAGGGCTACACAAACTATTGCTTTGTAATGTGTTGTGTACTGGTCTATGAACCATCATGGGGGGGATCCTGAACCATCCTTTGGGATATATGCCCCTGACATGGTTACACACATCAACAGATATGTCCTAATAGCTTCCTGACAACCATATATTTGGACTGCCACTGTCAGAGACAGGCCAAATATGTTTGGTTCATGGAGCTAGTAGGACATATTTGTTGATGTGTGTATCTCTCTCTCATTTTCTCTCTCTCGTATTCTCTCTCTCTCATATTCTCTCTCTCTCATATTCTCTCTCTGGAGATGTGATCCACATTTCATGAGCTCCATGTTGTGTAACACACTATTGCTGTAGATCCACCCCTCTGCTGATCTCTTCAGCTGTAGCAAACTACTTGTCCCATGTCCCCTCGAATGCCCCCTGAACCCCTTATTTGACAGTGCTATCCGATGCATTGGCTTGGATGGGACTCCCTCGCTACAGTGGTACCATGGTTGCTATGGGTCTGATCCTAGCAAAACACTTTAGTTGGTGCCTAGGGAGCTGTGGGATATGCTGAACAAGGTTAAAGTGTTGTACCTTGGTTTCCAGGGGGGCATGCATGATATCCTTGAGGTAGCAGTATCAACATGGACGACAGGTTGTCAGATGTAATCGGAATATCTAACCCCAATATGACTGGTCCATGGAATGGTTGGTTGATGCTGGTGGTCCATACTGCAGCTAGTGTCAGGGCTGTGTCACTATCCTGTGGGGTGAAACAGAACATGTGTGTTGTGGTGGGTGTGTATGCATGGATTGTGTGCATACATGTATTATACTCACAGCTGAAGTGATCCCTGATCAATCTGTCCTTTGTCTGCATCCCTGTTTGGGTTTCCTCACACTCAACAATGTCCACAGGGTCTTCAGGTCTGGGTGGGGGCTGGACATTGTCTCAGTCTGGTGTCCACAGCGATATTATGTAGGATGGCACATGCCATGACGATGTCGCAGACCTTGCCTGGTGCATACTGCAATGCTCCCCCTGAGTGGTCCAGACATCTGAATCGAGACTTGAGGAGGCTAAAGGTCCGCTCAATGGCATTCCATGTTTGCCATGAGCCTGGTTATATTGTTCCTGGGCATCGTTTTGGGGATTGGCGACCGAGGTAAAGAGCCATGGCTTGCAGCCATAGCCAGCATCACCTGTGGAAAGTGAGTGACATGGTGTGACAAGGAGCACGTGTTGTGTGAATGATGTTTTATAAGGTGAACGTACTAGCATGTGTGTATGTAGTGTCATTTAGTATTGTTAACTCACCCAGAAGCCATTCGCCTGTATAGGTCCCATTTTCTAAATCACTCTGCACAGATGAGTTTCTGAGTATATGGGAAGTGTGACAGCTCCCGGGATATTTCGCACAGACATTCATGATGGCCAGGTTGCTGTCACACACCATCTACACATTAATGGAGTGGAAGTTTTTGCGGTTCTTGAACATATGTCCCTGACGTGCTGGTGCTTTGATACGGACATGGGTGCAATCTATTGCACCGATGACCCAGGGCATGCCTCCCATTGCATAGAAGCCCTGCTTCAGATGTGTCCACTCCATGTCGGTGATGGGGAAATGTATATAGGTACTGGCCTTGACTTTGAGGGCTGGCAAGACCTGGGCCATCACCATTGAGAATGTGGCCTGTGACATGCCAGATTCGTAACCCTCTGTCGACTGGAAGGCGCCACTTGCCATGAAGTGCATGGCACACAGGAGTTTTTGCAGGCCAGTTAGGGCATGGTTGTGGGTGCATATGGGATCCACCTGATCCTTGATGACCTCATACAGGGCAATGATGCTGTGTGGCCTCAACCTGTAGCGATCAATGACCTTGTCATCTGTCATTCCAAAGAGAGTGACTCTTGGGCGGTATACCCTGGGCCTTGGTGGTCGTCGATGCATCCTGGGCTGCTGCAGGGGTCCCTGTGGCAGCTGGGGAGCATCCTATTGATGGTGAGCTGTACATCTGCAGGCAGGTGCTGTCCTCCAGGTGTGGATGGGCTCCTGTGCGGCTGTTGAGCTGGAGCCTCCTGACTTGCAACAGGTGATGGATATTGATGAGGTGTGCCTGGGGGTTGCTGGTGTTCCCTAGCGCTCTCCGTTGCACGCCTTCTCCGCAGTCTTTGCAACAATATGTAACTCAACATACTTATGGCTCTCTCTCTATATATTTCTCTCTCTCCTGAGTGGAAAACAAGCCACAGGTGAGTGTGGTTAGCTGTCCGTTTAAATAGGTGGTGGGGAGTGTGTAGGTGTGGTGATGAGGTACTGACCAATGGGAGGGTGTTTGTTGTCCAGGTAAGTGTTTGCAGGTGGGTCTATGTTTAAAGGCGTGCTGTGTTGTGGTTGCTGTGTCCCTGTCAGTTGCGGGTGTCGAGCTTTGCGGTGCAGGTTGTGTCTGTATGGTGTGGTGTTGTACAGATGAGCTTGTTGTGTATTGGCAGGTGTCTGTGTTGTGTGCAAACCCCACTGTTCCATGCCATGTTGTGTTGGTGTTTTGTGAGGCCTTGTACCTGTGGTGTTCCTTGGTTGTTGTGTTTTGTGTGACAGTGATCTGTGGTGTGTGGGCATTTTTTTTTGTGTTATTTTGGCACTGCATGGGTTAATTTTTCCATTTGTATTCTTGTGCGGTGAGCAGTTCGTCAGTTTTTTTCATGGTGCCTGTGCTATTCGGCGACATTCTGTCAGTTTCCACTCCTGCCTAACGCCTATTGGCTGCACTGTGATTGTCCCGCCCAGTATTGTCCTCAAATACTGGGTTCTGGCACATCTCCGGTGCCCTTTCGTGGTGTTCCAGTACCAGCGCTTGTTCCTGATTCTTGTGAGCTCTCAGTGTATCGACCCGGCCTGCCTGACTACTCTGCATCTTGTTTCCTGCCTGTGCACCGACCCGGACTGCCTGACCATACTGCTTCTCATCTCGGCCTGGCTTGGCTGACGTTCCTGCTCGGTGTACCGACCCGGCTTGGCTGACGTTCCTGCTCCGTATACGGATCTGGCTTGGCTGACGTTCCTGCTCCATGTACCTACTTGGACTGTTCTATGTTCCTGTGCTTTGTGGATTCCGCCCAGTTGGGCTGCAGCCTCCTCTGCACGCTCTGACCGGTCTCCGGTTAAGGGTAGTGCTTGTCTCTCGCTGTCTCTGGCCAGCTCTGCAGATTGGTCTCGGTTGCCTCTGTGTTGCCCCGGCGACATTCCTATTGGTCTGTCTTACGAACCGTTCCAGGTTGGGTGCCTCTCAGGGCGAGTTGCTCAGTTTTCCGTTACTGCTACGGCAGTGCCCACGCTAACCAGATTCTGTTACTGCTACGGCAGTGCACAAGCTGCTCAAGTCGCCGTTACTGCTACAGCAGTATCCAGTTGCCTAGTCTCCGCTACTGCTACGGCAGTGCTCAAGTGGCTCAGTCACCGCTACTGCTACTGCAGTGCTCCTATTGCTCAGTCTCCGTTACTGCTACTGCAGCGCTCCGTTTGCTCAGTCTCCTTTAATGCTACGGCAGTATCCAGTTGCCTAGTCTCTGTTACTGCTACAGCAGTGCTCAAGTTGCTTGGTCTCTGTTACTGCTACGGCAGTGTTTAAGTGCCTCAGTCTCCGTTACTGCTATGGCAGTGTTCAAGTTGCCTAGTCTCCGTTACTGCTACGGCAGTGCTCAAGTTGCTTCGTCTCTGTTACTGCTACGGCAGTGTTTAAGTCACTCAGTCTCCATTACTGCTACGGCAGTGCTCAAGTTGCTCAGTCTCCGTTAATGCTACGGCAGTCCACAATTGTCTGGTATCCATTATCTTGGGCGTTACTCAAATTAAAGCTCTCACCTCTGTTTGAGCTTCTTAAAAGGCCTTGCTACACTAGGCCCTGTCAGCATTCTTTGCCTACTATTAACCCATGCAGTACTGATAAACTGGGACTCTCACAAGATCTGCCTGACCTGTGTCAGTATATTGTTCAATGGACTCTCTACTTATACTGGACCTGTGTGGGCTTACCTCTGTATAACCTGTCTAGTGGCTGTACTATATTATGTATATATTACAGGACCTGTGAGGGTTATTGTGATCTTTATTGCTTAATAAAATTGTGTTTTATCCAAACCTACTGTGTCTGTGTGTCGAACAAACCGTTACAGTACGAAAGGGTCATGACCTCAGACAGTAAAGGTGAAGGACATACACAAAACATCCATTGGAGGATGGACATACATGAGCAGTGTTTGGACCAGTTGACACTGGCCATACAAACTATCCTTAAGCTTACGACTTACATCGATAAACCCGCTCAGAGTCCGGTGGTCCCCCCCCGTTTCGACACCGGAGACTCAATCCATGGAGCATGTGGCCTTGGTTAAAGGGTTAACCGCCTCAGTTCCGTTACCACAGATATGATGGTGAACCCACACTGTGCAGAGGGTTTATTAATCATTTGGAGATTTTTCTGGAGTTAACCCCCTCACACCTTTCCTAATGACAGCAGCAAGGCGGGGTTTATGATATCATTATTGACGGGCAGAGCCCTAGCATGGGCCAACTCCCTGTGGGAGAATGCAAAACCCTGCACTAGGAACTTCAGGGAGTTTGTGCGTACCTTTCGAAGAGTATTTGAAGTTCCAGGTAGAGCCGGCTCTGCTGCCAAACGTCTCATGGAGATACAACAGGGCAATCGTGCAGTGGGCGATTATGCCAGTGAATTCCGTACATTGGCAGCCGAGGTAGGTTGGAACAACGAGGCGCTGGTGGCAGCTTTTGCTCAGGGACTTGCTGACCGTATTAAGGATGAAACGGCAGCTAGAGACGTGCCTAGTGAAATGGACAAATTTATTAATTTTGCTATATTAATTGATTCTCGCATCCGTGAGAGACTTATGGCTAAAGACCGCAAGCAGCGGGCCAGGAATGTTGGACAAACCAGTTTTAAATGTCCCACCCATGCCTCCCCCACCTCCCATGCCTCCTGAGTGTACACACAACACCAGTGAACCAATGCAGCTTGGGTTCACCAAATTATCTAAGGAGGAACGGGCACACCACCGGAGGCAGGGTTTATGTCTATATCGTGTCAATATATGTCTATATCGTGGCAAAGCCGAGCACCTGCCGAGAAACGAACGCACCTAGGATACCTTGGGGGACAGGCCCTAGGTGGTGTTCAGCAATCCCTAGACCCTATTATGCAGAAACCCACGATCCAGGTGGCATTTTCCTGGGCAGAACACTCTGTGGAGGTTCTGGTCCTGGCTGATTCAGGCGCAGCCGGATACTTTACGGACAGTTCATTTGCTGCGCTACATCAGATCCCATTGGTCCAGAGGGAATCTCCCTTAGCGATTGAGGCCATTGGTGGCAGACCATTAGAACCAGCTCAGATAACTATGGAAACTATTCCGCTGTCTATGACTATTGGGGCTCTCCACACTGAGAAACAGCGGTTTCAGATTACTCATTCTCCTCATCATGCGGTCATTCTGGGGTTTCCATGGTTACATTTGCATAATCCCCAGTTTGACTGGGAGACTTGTGAGATCACGTCTTGGTCTGAGTATTGTATGGGGCATTGTGTGACTCATCCGATTAAGATCATGTGTACCTCTCCCTCCATGCCAGCTGAATATCACCAATTCAATGATATTTTCAGTAAGGGAGAGGCTAGCGCTTTGCCCCAGCATAGGGCGTACGATTGCGCTATTGATTTTCCTCCTGGCGCTGTGCCTCCTAGGGGCCACACGTACCCATTGTCGTGCGAGGAGAATCAGGCCATGGAGGAATATATTGATGATGCCCTTAAAAGAGGTATTATTAGGAAGTCTACCTCGCCCGCAGGGGCTGGTTTCTTTTTTGTCAAAAAGAAGAATGGTGAGTTGAGACCCTGTATCGATTACCGGGGACTGTATAAACTAATATCCAAAAATGCCTATCCCATACCACTCATTAGCAAACTGTTTGACAGGTTGAAATGTTCCTCTGTTTTCACTAAGTTGGACCTACGGGCTGCATATAACCTGATCAGAATAAGAGCTGGGGACGAGTGGAAAACGGCAATTAATACCAGATCTGGACATTATGAATACCTAGTCATGCCTTTTGGCCTTTGTATCGCACCTGCTGTATTCCAAGAATTTATTAATTATATCCTCTGTGATATGCTACAGTCCTGCGTAGTAGTCTACCTAGATGATATACTCATACACTCGTCTAGCCTGTCTCAACACATCAAGGATGTGTCCAAAGTCTTGCTCAGATTACGCAAGAATCAACTCTTCTGTAAGATTGAAAAATGCGAGTTTCACAGGTCCATGGTGCCTTTTTTGGGCTTTGTGATTTCTAGAGATGGTATTGCTATGGATCAGGAGAAGCTCGCAGCTGTATCACAATGGCCATGACCCAAAGTGTTAAAAGCAATTCAGCGCTTTCTTCGGTTTGCGAATTATTATAGGAATTTTATTCAGAACTTTTCCACTATTGTTAAACCTCTGTCTGACCTCATGCACAAGGGTGCCAACCCGTCGCAATTGTCTGAGGCAGGTGATCATGCATTTTAGACACTTAAGTCCGCTTTCGCATCTGCTCCTGTACTGTCCCACCCCAACCCTTCCCTTCCATTTACGTTGGAGGTTGATGCCTCTGAAAATGGGGTAGGGGCAGTACTGTCACAGCGTCTAAAAAGCTGTCTAGTGCCCAGAGTCATTATGAAATTGGGGACAGAGAACTCCTGGCTGCTATTCTTGCTCTGAAAAAACGGAGTCACTTGCTTGAAGGTACGAAAACTCCTGTATTAATCCTGACAGACCACAAAAATCTGACATATCTCTCGGAAGCTAAGAGATTGTCCTCACGTCAGATGGGCCTTGTTTTTGTCACGGTGCCCGTGCTATTCAGCGACATTGTCAGTTTCCACTCCTGCCTAACGCCTATTGGCTGCACTGTGATTGTCCCCTCCAGTATTGTCCTTAAATACTGGGTTCTTGCACATCTCCGATGCCCTTTTGTGGTGTTCCAGTACCAGCGCTTGTTCCTGATTCTTGTGAGCTCTCAGTGTATTAACCCGGCCTGCCTGACTACTCTGCATCTCGTTTCCTGCCTGTGCACCGACCCGGGCTGCCTGACTGTTCTGCTTCTCATCTCCTGTGTACTGACCCGGCTTGGCTGACGTTCCTGCTCCTTGTACTGACCCGGCTTGGCTGACGTTCCTGCTCCATGTACCGACCCGGCTTGGCTGACGTTCCTGCTCTGTGTATCGACCCAGCTTGGCTGACGTTCCTGCTCCGTGTACCGATTCGGCTTGGCTGACATTCCTGCTCCGTGTACCGATTCGGCTTGGCTGACGTTCCTGCTCCGTGTACCGACCCAGCTTGGCTGACGTTCCTGCTCTGTGTACCGACCCAGCTTGGCTGACGTTCCTGCTCCGTGTACCGATTCGGCTTGGCTGACATTCCTGCTCCGTGTACCGACTTTGATTGGCTGAGGTTCCTGCTCCGTGTACCGACTTGGACTGTTCTACGTTCCTGTGCTTTGTGGATTCCGCCCGGTTGGGCTGCAGCCTCCTCTGCACGCTCTGACCGGTCTCCGGTTAAGGGTAGTGTTTGTCTCTCGCTGTCTCTGGACAGCTCAGCTCTGCAGATTGGTCTCGGTTGTCTCTGTGTCACCCTGGCGACATTCCTATTGGTCTGTCTTACGAACCGTTCCAGGTTGGGTGCCTCTCAGGGCGAGTTGCTCAATTTTCCGTTACTGCTACAGCAGTGCCCACTCTAACCAGATTCCATTACTGCTATGGCAGTGCACAAGCTGCTCAAGTCTCCGTTACTGCTACAGCAGAATCCAGTTGCCTAGTCTCCGCTACTGCTATGCTCCAGTGGCTCAGTCTCCGCTACTGCAGTGCTCCTATTGCTCAGTCTCTGTTACTGCTACGGCAGTATGCAGTTGCCTAGTCTCCATTACTGCTACGTCAGTGCTCACGTGGCTCAGTCTCCGTTACTGCTACGGCAGTGCTCAAGTTGCTTGGTCTCCGTTACAGCTACGGCAGTGTTTAAGTCACTCAGTCTCTGTTACTGCTACGGCAGTGCTCAAGTTGCTCAGTCTGTTACTGCTACGGCAGTCCACAATTGTCTGGTATCCATTATCTTGGGCGTTACTCAAATTAAAGCTCTCACCTCTGTTTGAGCTTCTTAAAAGGCCTTGCTACACTAGGCCCTGTCAGCATTCTCTGCCTACTATTAACCCATGCAGTACTGATAAACTGGGACTCACAAAAGATCTGCCTGACCTGTGTTAGTATATTGTTCTATGGACTCGCTACTTATACTGGACCTGTGTGGGCTTACCTCTGTATAACATGTCTAGTGGCTGTACTATATTATGTATATATTACAGGACCTGTGAGGGTTATTGTGATCTTTATTGCTTAATAAAATTGCGTTTTATCCAAACCTACTGTGTCTGTGTGTCGAACAAACCGTTACAGTTTTACCATGTAACAGCTTTTTTTTCTTTGTCCGTTAGGTGTCTAACAAAACTGGCTCTTAACTTTTGAACGTTATATGTATCTTTTTCTCTGCCGTTAGCAGTACCGCACTTCTTTGAATGACTCTGGGGAATCTCGTTCCACGAGTGTAAACGCACGTACGTCTAGCGGCCGTAATGATTTGTGAACTGCCGTTAGCTGTTCTTAAGACGCACCTTTAAATGGCTTACAACACATTCAAGCACCCATTAGTGTTTGGTTTTTTTTTTTTTTTTTTTTTTTTATACTAACGCCTGCCTTTAATTCGAGCCCCAACTATTGACTAGAAGTGGGAATTGAAAGTAATGTCTCAGTCTTTACCGATTACACCAAGTGGTGTAAGGAATACATACAAAGCAGGAGTTTTTTCTTCTCTGCAGAAAGATTTAGTTAAACTGAGTGAATGGGCAGAAAAGTAGCAGATATTTAATGTAGATAAATGTAAGGTTATGCATTTGGGATGTAGAAATAAACATGCTACATATAAACTAAATGGAAAACTACATGGGGAATACTCATTAGAGAAAGATTTAGGAGTACTGATCAACTTCCCAGCAGTGGGCAATGTCACTCAGCTGCTAAAAATGCAAATCGGATACTTTAAGTAGGCAGGAACAATTCTATAAGTGAATGCAGGGGTGGAGCCTACCTTCCCTCCTTGGCTGCAGCTAGCCAATCAGATCCAGTAAGATTTGAGACGCTAACTATTGACTAGATAGTAAGAAGGGAAAGAAGACTCCTGTAAGCATGACCTCGAAGGACCCCCACAGTCTGCCACAGGAGAGCCAAGCCTGGTCCCTTGACAGGGTGGGAGACCAGTAACCTGTATGGACTAAGCCAAAAGGATTTAACAGGTAAGACTAAAATCCTCTTTTCTCTGTCGTCCAATACAGGTTACTGGGATGTCCAACCACTGAGTTTCCCAGAGGCGGGAAGTAAAGCACGGACCAGGCACAAGGCCCCCAAAGTCACCAGTGCAGATATGAACCATCAGATCAGAGAAAACCCTACAAAAACAACTGAAGTGTCAACAGACACTGAACAGGGGTAACACCACCCCAGGAACTGTTACACAGCACACTGAACTAGAGCCAACAGGGCTCAAAAGTGAAGGAAGCACCAAGAACCGAAGGAAATCCTTGACAGGAAAGACTGCCTTCAGGATCTTCCTCCCAAAGCTGGCGTCAGCCGATGCCAACACATCAACATGGTAGTGCTTCGAAAAGGTGTGCACAGACGACCAAGTGGCCGCCTTGCACAACTGATCAGCAGAGGCCTGATTCTTGTAAGCCCAAGAGGCCCAAATAGATCGAGTAGAATGAGCCGTGACCCTGAAAGGGGCAGGCTTCTTCCTCAGCTCACAAGCCTTACGAATAGTGGACTTGATCCAAGAAGCAATAGTCACTTTGGATGCAGGTCTTCCTCCTCTAGTACCCTCAGGAATGACGAACAGTGCGTCTGATTGCCTGATAGACTCAGTGCGATGTACATAAAACTTGACGCACCACGTCTAACAAGTGGAGATCCCGTTCCTCGTCAGAGGTGGAGTCCGGGCAGAAAGAGTGTGTGTCGAATGAGGAAGTCCGCCATGGCGTTGTCTACGCCAGGAATGTGCACTGCGGATATGGCAGGAACGTGTTCTTCTGCCCAGGACAAAATAGCCTTAACCTCTAACCAAGTGGCGAGATTACTTGTTCCTCCCTGCTTGTTGATGTAAGCCACGGCCGTGGCATTGTCAGACTCTAGTCGGACCAGACAGTCTTCCGGCTGAGATGTCCAATGTCGCAGGGCATGAAACAATGCCTGAAGCTCCAATATGTTGATTGGAAGGAGGGATTCCTCCAGAGACCACCGACCCTGAGCACTCAAGCTCCCCAGGACCGCTCCCCAGCCGAAGAGGCTGGCATCCGTCGTCACCGTGGTTCAGAAGGATACCAGGAAGGACTTGCCCTTCAGCAGGTTGGAAAGGTCGAGTCACCATGACAAACTCAGTTCCACATGAAGAGGAAGAAAAACTGATGTCTACAAAAGGTCCGGTTGACCCTTGAACACCTGGATCATGAATCTCTGGAGCTCCCAGGTGTGCACCATGGCAAATGGGACCGCTTCTAGGGTGGAGATGAATTTCTCCACTAGAGAGGATAGCTTCTTGACTGGAACTGGATCCTGAGCCAGAACCGCAGAAACCCTGTGGGTGATCTGGTGAGCCACCTCATCCATGAGGAACACCATGGTCTTCTGAGTGTGGAAGAGAAGGCCCAGGAAGACCAGACGCTGAGATGGCATAAGATCTGACTTGTCCAAGTTGTTGATCCACCCATGATGGGTGAGAGCATGAATGCATTGCTGAACCTGCTGATGAAAAAGGTCCGCAGAAGGGGCTTTCAGAAGCAAGTCGTCCATGTATGGAGTAACTCTGATGCCGTTCTGGTGGAGGACGGACACGAAGGCTCCCAGGACATGGTTGAAGACCTGAGGAGCTGTCATCAGACCAAATGGAAGAGCTGAGAACTGAAAATGTCCCCTGTCGCAGGCAAACCGGAGGTACTGCCGGCTCTCTGGATGAATGGCAATGTGTACGTACGCGTCCTGAAGATCCACAGAAGCAAGGAATTCCCCTGGGGACATGGCAGCAATCACCGTCCGTAGAGACTCCTGATGATGAGTCTGAGTCACAAAGGAATTGAGATCCTTCAAGTACAAAATGGGATGACAACTGCCATCCTTCTTGGAGACCACAAAGAGGTTTGAGTAAAACCCCATACCCCTTGTCCTGAACTGGCACCAGCTCTAGAACATCCTTGTCCAGAAGAGCCTGAACAGCGACGAACAGACGGCATTTCTCTGCACCCTGAGGCGAATAAGAAGGAGGAAAATGAAAGGGAGGAAGAGAGACAAAAGGGATCCTGTAACCTTCCATCACTACCTGTGAAAGCAATGGGTACACCACTGAATCCTCCCAAATGCTGTGATAGTGACACAGACGACCACCTGCAGCAGAGTGCAGACCCGGGTTCGGTGAGTCATGCCGAAGAAGGCTTGGAAGCCTTGGGCTTGGAGGAGACCTGGGGCTTCCATCGTTGTTTGGGCTTGGAGGAGGTATGGGGAGCTGAGGGAACCGACTGGTTCGTCGGACATGTCTCATTCTGAAAGGAACGAAAATACCGATTACATTTTAGTGGCAGTTTCTTCCTGGGAACCAAGGGTAGCAGAGTACCCTTGCCCCCTGTGGCCTCACTGATCAGATCCTTAAGATCTGACCCAAATAAGGAGGTACCCTGAAAGGGTAGGGAGAGCAATGCTTTCTTAGAAGCAGTGTCAGCAGACCAGATCTTGAGCCAAAGAGCAGACATGGTGGAAACCCCGGGCACCAAATGGATGGCATCAAATAAGGCAGCAGAAATATAGTGCTGTGCTCAGAAATGTTGTAGAGAAGGTGCAACTTATCCAAGGTAGGCACATCCTGATGGACAGCCAGGGTGAGCTGTTCAGTCCAGACCGCAACGCCCCGGTTCACCCATGCAGCAGTGAATGCTGGCCGTAGGGCAGAACCAGCAGTGGAAGAAACGGACTTGAGGGAGACCTCAAGTTTCTTGTCAGTCCCATACTTCAGAGCAGAGGCATCAGTGACTTAGCCTAGAAACAGAAGCATCCACTTTGGGAGGATGAACCCACTGACTAAGCACAGCTTCAGAAAAGGGATAAAGCTTGGCAAATTTCTTGGACACAGAGGGTTTCTTGTACGGGGATTTCCACTCCTAAGTCACAAGGAGGTCAAGAGTGGGGTTAGGTGGAAAGCAAGTATTGGGCTTTTTAGGCTCCTGACACACATCAGAGGGGTCGGAAGGAACCTCCTGAACTAAGGGAATGTTAAGAGTAGTTAAGACAGCCCTGATCAGGCCCTTAACGGAGGGTTCAGGATCAGCCTCAAAAGGATCCCTAAAAAACTGAGAGGAGCCCAACACAGAACATTCCTCAACATCCGAATGCACCAGCAGTTCCTCTTCAGAGGAATCTGACACGTGAGGTACTTCCTGAGGTTTGGGCAGGGAAGACTTGACTGAGGAGGGGGCCTGCCAAGAATGAAAGACCCCTATAACTGGGATGGAAAGAGTTGCAATGTGGCCCTAAGGTCCCTAGTACAGCCTTGAACTCTTGCACCCAAGCTGGTTCTATTGCATGGCTGGAGGTCCCTGGAATGCTGTCAGGGACATCAGAACATGCTGGGCATAAATGACCTGAGAATTCTCTAGGTAGCCCTGAGTGACAGGAAGAGCAATGCGCAATGTGGGACCCCAGCCTCCTTAGTCTTAGGTCTGGCTCCAAACTCCAGCGGTATAGACATTCTCAGTGTGTCAAATAACCTTACTGTATAAGAAATCACCCAATTATAGTGTGTAGGATTGAAGTTTCACCCCAGAAATCGCTAAAATAGACTTATCTGGCAGGTGAAGGGTTAATCAGCAGAGGAGAGTAGGAGAGTGCAAGCCCTGCATGGGATACTCACTCTGGAAAGATCACAAAATGGCTACAAGTGCGCGTAGCAAGCTCTCATGGGAAATGTAGTTTTCCCAGAAAAGTACCCCAAACAGTGCCTGAAGCCCCCTGAGCCCCCCAACACACTAGAAACATGAACCGGATGATAGAGCAAGGGCAGACAAATAGAATGAGCCATCTCTGAAGTCTCTAGGTTAAACAGTACAGTCCCATAGAAGTGAATGGTGTCTATGCGGTAAAGCACGCATTTACTCAAATTTTACAAAATTGAAAGAATAATACTAAAATGCCTAAAACAGCATTAGAACATGTTAGGACACAAAAAACACTAAACCAGTACGAAGTGTTAGAAAAACCCCCAAAAAGTGCCAATCCAGCAGCTAAAGGGTTAAGTTATCACAAAACCTGCTCCAAAACACCCAACAGACATACAGATAGACCCAATGAGTGCATGAGTGTGCAATAGGAACTCCAAATGAAAAACCCCTGTGAGGAGGGGCACTGTGGGACAAGTGACCTGCAGCACTCAAAGAGTTGCTCACCTTTCCTGCAGATCTTGTGTCTTCAGATTACCATGTAGTAAGAAGTAACCTCAGTGGGTGACTCCTGGGGAAGCACTTGGAATCAAGATTTTCCCCTTCAGGGCTTAAGGTCCACAAAAAACACGTGGATACTGAGCTAGCCACATGTAAGGGCATTGTCAGTTATGCCCTAACAGAAAAATAAAAAAAAGTTTCTAAAACTATAGCAGAACTGTTCTCTTGCCTGTGTTATCTTCACCAAGGAACAAATCTTTCTGGAGCTGGTTGGCTAGCTGCAGTCAAGGAGGGAAGGTAGGCTCCACCCCTTGCATACAATTCTAAAATTGTTCCTGCCTACTTAAAGGGGTGGATCGCCTACTCAGAGTTACCAGTAATCTGTATTGGACGACAGAGAAATTACCATTCTGACTGGACATTATCTGGGTGAGCCCAAGCTGAAGAGCTGCAATTCTGAGCAAACCAACTGCACAACAGAGAACAAATAAAAATTCCACAAATTCCTATTTATTTAAACACCTTTGACTGCTAGAGGGGTCTCCAGTTCATTGCTTCAGAATGTGAGGAATACATAGCATTCAAGGGGTTAAAAGCACAATTTTAACCAACAGCACTTTATATTTGTTCCCTGTTGTGTAGCTGATTTGCTGCAAAACTGCACCACTTTTTCATATAGTGGGGCAAATCTTGATCAAGCCAACTGCACCTCAAAGCTGAAAATCCTGATGGGACTTTTAACCCATTAAATGCTAAAAGAGGTCTCAAAGTGGGACAGCGAATGTTGGAGTCCGTGACTGCCAGGGAGCACTGAACTAAGGCTGGGATGACTGTAGTGTATTCTGTTGTCTGCAAGCACCAGTGAGAACTGGCTTAAGGTGATGGCAAATTTATGAGATGAGGCTCTCCAGCGGTTTTGCAACAGCACTCATCATTTTCCCAACAGCTGCTGCATTACACAAAATGATGGGAGTAGTAACCTGTCAAAATCTTGAGTGACTCACCCAGTCCTGATTTAAGATTACTGATGGGTTGTGGAACAAGGCTGGAATGGCAAGTATATGCTGAGGTTTGTGAGTACCAGTGAACAATGATGAGGTCACAGGCACTATGAGAGAGGTGGGTAACAGGAGGCTCTGTTGGAATCTGTGAGCACCAGTGGGCAGTGGAATGAGGCTAGGGTAACATACATTGTAAGAGTGTGAGATGCTCCTAGTCAGCAATTCCCATCATGCCCCACCATCCATTGTGTAGCGGGGAGAGGCGAGAGTTGTAGTGAGGCAACAGCTGGAGGGCCCTGTTCCCTTCCTTGTTAGTTTGACTGGGAAATTGCTGATTTTACCCTTTCAGTGCTTAGGGTTTGCTATCTATCTGTTCAGATATGATTCCTGGAAGTAACTTTATAGTTATACTAGCAATTTGAGACAGCGTTGCCCATCATGTACTCCTCCTCACATTAACCCTTTGAGTGTCAGAGGGGTACACAATGCATTGCATACCCCTCTGCCACTCAAAGGCTTAAGTATTGGTTAAAAAAATAAACAAACAGATGGTCAATGCGTTCCACACTGCTAGTATCTCCTGAAGGGGGACACGGGAGGAATGGACCCCTACTATCTCCTAAAGAGGGACACTTGGGAGGAATGTACCCCTTATATCACCTAAGGAGGGACACTTGGGAGGTATGTACTCCTAATATCTCCTAAGAAGGGACAGTTGGGGATATGGTACATATAATCCCCAAAAGAAGTTCAGCTGAATTTTTCCACAAAAAAAACAAAAAAAGCCTTTCCTTGTGGACATATGTGATTTCCATATCTTTATACACATTAAAAGTACAGGATCGTACTGGGCAGTTCTTATATGTGACTGAGAACCGGTCATTTGTCAAAAAGCTGATAATATACCCCTGAGAGCTGATGACAGTAGAAGGAAGTTTGTTACACATAATTGGGGAAGTCTTCAAGAAAGCACTCTCTAAACATTTCATCTAGAGAGAAAAAAGGAAGAGAGAAACATTCATTATAACCTTTTTGAGTGCCAATGGGGCAGGTTTATTTTGACATTGTATCACAATCAGCAGGCAGTGTTTTACAAAGCAAAATGAGGATTCCCCTTCTACGTCAAGGTTGTAAACTAACAAAAATAGCACATGTTTAAACCACCTTTTCAGGTCCCGCTTCCTTGCACTTCTCTGCACTGCACTTCTTGCTCACAGCAAACCAAATTCCATTTTACAAACTTTGCAGCCTGGGATTGCTAAACCTGCTAATTGGGACAGGTGTAGAGGTAGAGGCTGTGTAGGATTCTGGGTCCCAAATTCCTTCCCTCCACAATCCTCCCATACATTTTGTCAAAACACACACACAGACAGACACACACATCCTACTATATATAACAGACAATATTGATAGGGACACAACATATATACACAGAGACAGTACAGCAAAAATGCTGTATATATAACACAATTCAGACAACGCAATACACACAAAGCTATAGGATAGGCAGAAGGCACAATGCTCAAAAGTGTAACCCTTTCAATGGAAGGGAGGTACTCAATGCATTGCTCTGCAATGTGCTGTATACCCCCTCTGGCACTCAAACGGTTGACAACATAGTGTAAGTGCAAAAATCACGCCCCTGTGTATGTTGTGAAATAGGAGTAGGGAGGAGACATAAGTATCTCCTCTTTACTACCGCCCCTGGGTGTGTGTGGCTGGAGATGCAGGTTTTATCTTTTTTTTTCTTTTAGTCTATATGGAACACAGGCACCATGATGGTTGAGCTCCCATCCAACAGAGGGCAGGACACAAAAAAAAAAAAAAAAAAAACTCCCTCTTCCTCCAGCATTGTCCCACCTATCCAGATTCAGGCATAGCAAAAAAAGGAACAGAGAAAGTGGAAAGAAGAGAAGGAAATCCCCTGAACAAAGACCCCAAGAGGACTCCTCTACCCAGAGAAGGAAACACAGGGTTTGTTTGTTTTTTTTCCCTCCAGGTGGGAGTTGTGATTTCAATATGGGCCAAGAGAAAAGGATTTAGTGGTAAGTTCACCAAAATTATATTTCCAGTATGGAACACAGAAACCACGTTAATATAATCAAAACACCCAGAAGATTCCAGGGAGGGAAAAAGGGAAAAATCTTTCCCCACAAAATACCAGTGTTCCACTGGGCTAAAATGGCATTATATAACCATGTAACTGACAAAGCAAACAACTAAACAAGAGCAAACAAGGGTGTAGCCAGAAGAAAAAGTCCTTAAACAGGCACAAATGCCTTAAGGACTTTCCCTACAAAGGTGATCTCAGCTGACACCAGAACATTGAAAAGGTAGTATTTGGCAATTGTGTGCAAGGAGGACCACATTGCAGCCTTGCACAGATCTTCAGCAGAGGCCTGATTCTTGTAGGCCCAGGAGGCACCCAGAGACCTGGTGGAGTCTGCCGTGACTCTGAAAAGAACACGTTTCTTCCCGATTACATACACATGGTGTATGGTAGCTTTGGTCCAAGAAATAGTGACTTTTTATGCAGCTTGACCCACTCTAGGACCCTCAGGAATGACAAGTAGGGCGTCTGCCTTTCTAAAAGGCTGAGTACAATGTACAACATACTTAAAGGAGCAGTAAACTTTTTTTTATGAAAAAATATATATTGTAGGGATTTTCCTATTGAGTAAAATAAGGGTACTCCCACTGCCGAGCGATTTATATTTCCAGAGTTATTACAGTTTAAACCCATGTTTTTTTACATTCGCAGTGCCCTCTAGTGGTCAAATTCTAATTAGATTTCCTGTTAGATTCTAATGGAGAGGAAAGTCAGAAAAGTCAGTGATATACAGTTCCCCATAGAATGTGACAGAAACTGCCTGTCACTTCCTGTCAGTTAGAACTATCAGGAAGTAAACACAGTAAATTCACTTCCTGATTATTTAAACTGCTATAATTTTTGAATAAAACATCTGACAGCAATGGCAGTGACCTTGTTTTATTCAGCAGGAAATGCTCTGTAAAATATGTGTTTTCATAAAAAATGTTTACTGCTCCTTTAAAGCATCAAACCACACCCAACATGTGTTTCCTGTTAATATGAAAATCAGAAATGTCTTTAGGTAAAAAAAAACCCTTAAGAAATATGAAGCACCGTTTTTTCCTGGTGAAACACCAGGAAAGGAGGTTTACAAGACAAAGTTTGTAACTTGGCAATCCTTCATACAGAAACAATTGCTAAATGAAAGGGCAATTTAAGCATAAAAAAAGCATAAGAAAACTGATGAAAGATGTTCAAAGGGAAGTATCTGAAGAACTAAGTTAAGGTCCCAATGGGGTGCGGCTTCACTGAAGGAGTCACTCCTGGAAAAGAAGATTTTTATTCAAGAAGAGTATTGCTTACCATACGTTTTCACCAATTCCCGACTCTACACAACTAACCAGCATGGTAGTCTCCTCAAGCACAGCAGCTAACATACATCACACATTAGTTGCCAATGACCATATTCTGTTTTGACAAACACTCTAGGATGTACAGAGTGGAATTCCACCTTGTAGGGACCTCCATTTTCAGCTGGTGATTGGGTTATTGTATGGAATATAAAACACTGTAGGAGAACCAAGCATGGTCCCTTGACAGCCACCTCATCCATGAGAAACACCATGCCTTGCCTGGTGTCGAAAAGAAGACCCAGAAAACCCAGTCTCTGGGATGGAATCAAATTCAACTTGTCCATGATGAGGATCCATGATGGGTGAGAATATGAATGCAGTCCTTGACTGGCTGGTGAAGGAGTTCCGGAGAAGAGGCCTTCAGGAGCAAGTCGTCCATGTATGGAGTGACTCTGATACTGGCCCTGTGTAGAACAGACACTAACGCATCCAGGACACGATTGAAGACCTGGGGGGGGGCTGTAGAGAGACCAAAGGGAAGAGCAGAAAACTGAAAATGCCCTTGGTCACAAGCAAACCTGAGGTACTGCCGACTTTCTGGATGTATGGCAATATGCAGGTATGCATCCTGAAGGTCCAGAGAGGTGAGAAATTCCCCAGGAGACATGGCACGATCACCGTCCTCAGGGGACTCCTGGTGATAAGGAGTCTTGACCACAAAGGAATGGAGATTCTTGAGGTCCAAAATCGAATGACAGCCGCCACCCTTCTTGGAAATCACAAACAGGTTGGAGTAGAAACCCAAACCCTGTTCCAGGTCAGGAACCGTTTCCAGAACCTCCTTGTCCAAAAGGGTCTGGATGGTGCAGTGGAAGAGACTGCACTTCTCCGCTCCCTGAGGAGTGTGAGAAAGAAAGAACCTAAAAGGAGGAAGAGAAGTGAAAGGGATCCTGTACCCCTCTGAGACGACCTGCAAAATCCACGGATCCACCACGGTGTCTGTCCAGACATTGAGGAAGTGGCACAGACAGCTACCCACTGGCGCATGGGGACCGGGGTTCAGCAAGTCATGCAGAAGGAGGTTTGGAGGCCTTGGGCTTGGTGGAGGACTGCTTGGACCTCCATTGCTGCTTGGAGGAGGAGCGTGGAGCCTGGGGAACCACCTGGTTCGCAGGACGAATTTCATCCTGAAAGGATTCATACTGAATTACCGGGTCTCCGGGGCAGTGTGTGAATCACCAGGTGGGCAGAGTTTAAGTAGAAACTCTGCCCACTTCTGCTCCATTCTGCCTGGTTCCTCCCACTCCCCGCCCTCTTACCTTCATTTTGCAGGGGTTTTTTTTGTCCCCCCCGCGACTAAGCCCCGCCCCTTTTATGACTCTAATCGTGTCATTGTCGGCATTGACAGGGTTACCCTCCGGGTAGCCCTGCATGAAAAGTTCCCAGGTATGATTGCCGGCACATAGGGTCTACCACTGTACTATTGATTTGATTCTGGGAGCCAAACTGATGGTTAAGAACGCTTATCCCATGCCGTTAATCACAGAACTGTTTGACTGAATTAAGGGTTGAACAATATTCACTAAGCTTCATCTAAGGGCTGCGTATAATCTGGTCAGAATTAAAGAGGGGCACGAGTGGAAATCGGTATTTAAAGGGATAGTAATACTTCGTTTTAACTTTATTTTATAAGCATTAAAAAACATGAAGAATGATAAAAGTTTTATCTCTCAAACCTTTATGGTTTAAGAGATATTCACAAGCAAAGTTTCCCCCTCCCGCCCCTTTTACCTAGTGTAAGCAATCTCTTCTCAGATGTGGAATGCAGTCCATAGACCAGATAACAGATGGGGACACTCTTATTCCTATGAAAACAATGAAATCCCTGCCCCCCTTGACAAGCTTTTCAGGTTTTTCCCTTATCTTAATTGAAGATTGTCCCTCTCTGCAATCTACCTTGGCACCTCCCTTCTGCTTTGGCTGAGCAGTGTTACATCAGTAAAAGTGGAGGGAGGGGAACACTGTCATTGAATTACTCTTGAACTACAACTCTGACAGAATTGAAATAACACTCTCCAAAGTCCAAATACTATGATGATTAATTAGAGCTGCTTTTATTATAAAACATTACTATGCCTTTAACACTCGTATCAGTCATTATGAATATTTGGTGATGACATTCGGCTTATGCAATGCTCCGGCAGTATTCCAAGAATTTATCAATGATGTTTTAAGAGATCTACTACCGAAATGTGTAGTTGTATATTTGGACGACATCTTTATTCACTCTCCGACCTTGGAAGCACATCAGGAGGATGTGACTCGGGTTCTACAATTACTAAGAGAAAACAAATTGGAGACATGCAAGTTCCTCAAGTCCCAGGTGACATTTCTGGGATAAGTGATCTCCTGTGTCGGACTGGCCATGGATCCACTCAAGTTATTGGCAGTTCTGCAGTGGCCCCGTCCAGTGGGTTTGAAAGCCATTCAGATGTTTTTGGGGTTCACGAATTACTATAGAAAATTCATAAAGGGGAATAGGAGGGAGGACGTGATGACGTGAGTGCGTACGTGAGAGTGTCGAGAGGAGGGGGAGGAGCACGGTGGGATGGTGGTGGAGGTGCGCATTGATGGCGTCTGACCCTGGTGGTATACGAACGGATGGAGAAACTGGATGGAGAAGGCTGGTGGAAGTGGCAAGAAGCGGTGGAAAGATCTGGGCAGGTTGTGGAGCATTAAGAGAAGAAGAGAGGCAGAGAAGAAGCGGTAGAGACGGAAGAAAGTTGGCGAGGAGAGAGTGGTGGCCCGAACGGGCTGGAACGCCTAAAAGTGAGTCGACCCAGCTGAAAAGTGTTGGTTGTTTAATAGCTGATATCGGGTCGGGCTCTTGGAGGTCTCCCGCTATGAATGCCTAGGGTCTTACTTTTTGTGGCTCCACTAGAATGCTAAGAAAGTGGATGTGTTTTTCCTGAAGCGACCAGGGTCTGATAATACAGGGTGGTGGACGCCACCGATGCGGAGGAGGTTTCACAGGTGGATGGAGAGTGGCCTTTGGAGAAAGGGAGGATCCGATCCCCTGTGTGAGGAGATAAGAAGGAGTGGAGGATAATTAAAGGTGAGAGAAATTTGAGAAGTAAGGAGTGATGGCTTCTAGAAAGAATCAAGAACCTAAACAAAAGAAAAATAATAAAGAGGAAAAGGGGTCAAAACAAGAGAAATCGTTGATATCGTATTATACATCCCCTGAGATGGAGTCAGTAGTCAAAGGGGGTAGACCCTCAATCTTGACACCAGTAGGAGACAAGGAGTCCCCACATGCTTCTCAGATTCTATTGAATACTAATACTATGGTGACACAGGAATTTCTCATGCAGGCATTGGACGATCACAGAGGGAAGATAAAGGAGGATCTATCTAATACACTTAAGAATATACAGTTAGAAATTAATATGATTAATGTGAAAGTACAACAAGCATTAGATAAAGTGGACTTGCTTAATTTTGAAATGGATAAGATAAAGGAAGAATATAAGAACTCAGAAAAAAGATATGAAGAGCTTCAGTTTAAAATCTCAGAGTTGGAAGACAGATCAAGGAGGAAAAATTTGAGAATTAGAGGAATATCAGAAGATTTGGTGCAGGATAAACTGTTTGCTTTTCTTGGGGATTTCTTCAAGGAGCTGATAGAAGATATTGGGCCTAAAGACTTGTTATTGGAAAGAATACACAGGACTGGCAAACCCCCGACGGAAGATGTGCAAAATCCAAGAGATGTGATCGTCCGTTTCCAAAACTACATGTATAGAGAGAAAATATGGAGGGTTAGGAATAAGCAGGATGGTATAAGTGATAGATTTAAGAAATTGAGAATTTTACAAGATTTATCTTATATCACTAGACAGAAAAGATTGGAATTAAAAGTCATCGTGGATATTTTGAACAGAGAGAATATAAGATTTATGTGGGGTTTTCCGGTTCAAATAATGGTGAATTTTCAAGACAAAAGATATGTTATTAGATCTAAAGATCAGGGGATGGCTTTGTTTAAACAGTGGGGTGTATTAGGTTAGAGGAAAGTTGAAGATGTAATTAGTGGGATGATAGAAAGGATGGGACAAGTGTGAAATTTCCAGATTGGTGTAGTTGCCTTGCTTCTTCTCCTCCCTCGCTTTCTCTCTCCCTTCTTCTTTTTTCTTTTTTCTCTCTCCCTCTCCTATTTGAGAGTTGGGGGAGGGAGGAGGAGGGGAGAGGGAAATAGAGGAGATTAGACATGTGTTTAATAGGGAAGGATGATCTTCCTCAAGTTTTGAACAGTAGGTGGGTCTGTAGGGGGAATAATGGACCAAATATTGTTCTTTGTATGAATGGGGGATGTATGGTGGACTCTTGTTCAGTGAGGGAAGTGGTTCCAAACAAGGATAATTATGGTTAAGTTATGTTCTATTAATGCTCAGGGCTTAAACTCTCCATATAAGCGGAAAATGTTGATAGATTTGATGATTAAAGATAGGGTGGATATAGGGATGGTACAAGAGACACATTGGGTAAAGGGTGTGAATTTAATAAGAGATAAAAGATTTACAAATATTTATACAGCAAATTTTAGTAAGGAAAAGAAAAGATGTGGGGTTATGATTCTGATTAGAGACACTATCACTTTTGAGTTAATGCACAAAGTAGTGGATAACGGTGGGAGGTTTAGAATACTTATTGGGAAAATCAATCACATAATATATACACTAGTAAATGTATATTTACCAAATGAAAATCAAATTGTTTTTTTAGAAAAAATTATGTCACGAGTGGAGAAAGTGATCCAAGGACAGTTGATAATTGGAGGGGATTTTAATGCTATAGTGGATCCGGATTTGGATAAAAAGATGCAGAGTGGGAAGCATTTAAGTAAACAACAAAGATTAGTGGCACAAAGGTTGGGGAAATTTATTAGAGCGAATAATTTACTAGATGTATGGAGAGTAATGAATCCACGGGTTAGAGAATATACACATTTTTCTGTTCCTCATTGTTCATATGGCCGTATAGATCTATTTCTGGTAGATCCTCGATTATTAGATGGAGAGCTAAAATGTGAAATTGGAAATCCAGTATGGTCGGATCATGCACCTATTTACCTTATAATAGGGCAGGTAAATATAAGAAATGGGAGGGATAGTTGGAGACTGAAGGAATGTCTGTTAGCAGATAAAGCAATACGGGAACAAATTAGGACTGACATACTTAATTTTTTCAAAGAAAATGATAAAGAAAATATATCTGTCCAAGTATTGTGGTGTGCATTTAAAGCGGTCATAAGAGGTTATTTAATTAAAGTAGAAAAATATCAAAAGAAAAAAAGGGGTCGGACTTATGAGCAACTTCATATAGCTTTGGACAAATTGGAACAGGAAAATAAATTTAATCCTAGAGAAAGTGTAAAGGGAGAAATATTGAATATTAAAAATCAGATTAAGGAATACACAATAGAAAGGATAAACACAAATCTTTTGTATTTAAAGAGAAGGTGGTATAATAAAGGAAATAAAGCAGGGAAATTACTCTCGAAGCAATTAAAAAAACAGAGGGCGAAAAATCTAATTAACAAGATTGTGCATGAAAATGAAATCTTTCTGGATCCAAAAAAGATAGGGCAGGAGTTCGCAGAATTCTATCAAAAATTATATAATATAAAAGGGTATTATACAGAAAATAACCAGGAGGAGCTTAAAATTAAGGAATATTTGGATAGATTAAAGTTTCCTAAAGTTGGTGAGGAGGAGATGGAGGAACTTAATGCGCCTTTTAGGTTAGAAGAGATAAATAATATAATCTTAAAATTGAAAAGAAATAAAGCTCCAGGTCCAGATGGATTTTCAAATTTTTTTTATAAGGTTTATTGTGGTGAAATTTCCCCCTATTTGTTGAGGCTGTATGAGGATGCTAAAAAGTCAAAGGGAATGTTAAAGGAATTATTGGCAGCAAATATGTCTCCGATTTTAAAAGAGGGGAAAGATAAGGTGCAGATAAAAAATTACAGACCCATATCCCTGATAAATACAGATATTAAGATATATTCTACTATTTTGGCAAAGAGATTAGAAGGGGTTATAAATAATTTAATCCATGTAGATCAGACGGGGTTTGTGCACACCAGAACAGCGACGGATAATATAAGGAAGACTTTAAATGTGATGTTTGTTACAAAGAGGATGGGTGGGTCCATGCTGGCCCTGTCGTTAGATGCTGAGAAAGCGTTTGACAGGGTCAGCTGGACTTACCTGAAAGAGGTGTTGAGGGCATTTGGATTTGTGGGTCCTTTTTTGGATGCGATAATGGCTTTATATAAAAATCAAACTGCGAGGATAGTGGGATCTGGGATATGTTCTCCATCATTTGATATAAATAATGGCACACGCCAGGGGTGTCCTTTGGCTCCAATTTTGTATGTATTATCGTTGGAACCTCTGGCGTGTGCTATAAGAGATAATGTGGAAATTGAGGGTTTTAAGGTGGGGGATAAGGAATTTAAAATGTCCTTGTTTGCTGATGATATAATTTTGACACTAAGGAACCCGATGTCATCTCTTTCTGCTCTGTTTCTGGAGATCGAAACATTCTCACAGGTTTCATTTTATAAGATTAATGTAGAAAAGTGCCAGGCCATGGTCTGTAATTTATCAAGGGAGGTGGAGCAAGGATTAAAGGAGAGATATGATTTTTCTTGGGAATCTGAGTGTATTAGATATTTGGGGATAAGGATTACTTTCGATGCTGAGAAAATAATAGAAATTAATTATAACCCAATGCTGAAAGATTTTAGAAATAAATTTTCGGAGTGGAAGGATATGTATTTATCCTGGTTGGGTAGAGCCAATGTAATAAATTCATATATTATGCCAAGGTTGTATTTTTTGTTTAGATCTATTCCATTGATAGTTAAGAGTAAGATGATTAGGGAATTCCAGAAGTATTTTAATAAATTTGTCTGGGGGGGGAAAACAACCAAGAGTGGCATTTGGGGTCCTTTCGAGGCCACATAGACAAGGGGGAATTGGCCTTCCAAACCTGGAGAAAATATTTGAAGCGGCTATGTTGTCCCATTTGGTGAGTTGGACTCAGCCCATGGTGAATCTAGATTCTTGGCACATAATGGAGCAGGGAGATGAAAACTGTGAGAATGTTTGGTACTTATGGAAGGGTGGTCGGGGGAAGGAAGGGGAAATAAATCCTATCACAAGGGATTTGAAATATATGTGGAAGAAGCTAAGGAGGAAATATTTTTCCACCTATTGGGTGGAGGGATATATGCCTCTGGAGATGGTAGAGAAGAGTATACCAGAGTTGAATTTGAAGCGATGGAAAGAAAAAGAAATACTCACGGTCCGTCAGTTGTGGAATAAGGGTGAGGTGGTACCCTTTAAATATTTGATGGAAAAGTTTGACCTGGGTGGAGGAGAGATATTTAACTATATAAGAGTGAAACATTTTATTGAAAAAGAAATTATGGTAAAATGCCAGGGAGAAAAAAATCAGTCCTTAGATGAGTTTTTTGAAGGCCAATGGAGGGTGGGGGTTGGGAAAAAGGCGTCTAAATTGATTTTTGGAAGTATTCCACTAAAAACTCAGAAATGTATTGCTAAGTGGGAACTGGAGTTAGATATAAGAGTTGAAGAATCTGAATGGCTAACTGCGATAAAAACAACTAAAAGGATGATTCATGGGTTAAATTTATTGGAGGTATTTTACAAGCTCTTGTATAGGTGGTATTTAACTCCATCCAGGTTAACGAGGATATATCCAGAGGCAGACTCAAAGTGTTGGAGATGTAGGGTTGGGTCAGGGACATACGCTCATATTTGGTGGGAGTGTGAATATATTAAGACTTTCTGGCAGCAGATAAGTGAGATGATGAAGACATTGACAGGGGAAGAAATAAGGTTAGATTGTAAACTGGTATTGTTTCATGTGGGTCTAAAGCAAATGAAACGTGAATATAGGTGCTTATTGGTTCATGTGTTAATGGCAAGTAAGTTATGGCTAGTTAGAAAGTGGAAGAAACTAGAGGTTCCAAGTATGGGCGAAGTAGGAAAGCAACTGGATTTTCAAGCATCTATGGAAAAAGGGTATTATTTGAATAATGGGGAGAAATCGGAAGTATATCTGGAGAATTGGTCTTGTTGGATTGATAGGGGGAAAGAACAGAGTATTATGAACAAGAGTCCGGTCTGAATGTGAATGTGTGGAGGAATGAAAGGGGTAGGTAGGTCATTTTATGTGATAGTATTGAGGAGGGATATGATGTTGTACGTTTGGTATATGTTTTGTATTGATCTGTATATCAAAATAAAAAGAGAAGTTGAAAAAAAAAAAAAAAAAAAAAGAAAATTCATAAAGAATTTCTCCTTATGACAAACAAGGGGGCAGATGTGTCCAACTGGTCCCCCAGCGATATCAGGGCATTTGAGGAATTGAAGGCCGCATTAGCCAGGGCTCCTTTTTTGTCTCATCCCAACCCCGCCCTGTCCTATACTTTGGAGGTTGATGCGTCTGAGTTAGAAGTAGGTACCCTCCTCTTGGTAAAGCTAAACTTCCGTGCGGGTATTTTTCCAAAAAATTGTCTAGGGCACAGACCCTGTACGATATTGGGGATCAAGAACTTCTGGCTATTAACCTCGCACTTAAGGAATGGCGCTACCTGTTGGAAGGGACAAGTTCCCCGATACTAATCCTCACTGAACACACAAACCTGATGTATCTGTCTGAAGCCAAGAGGCTGTCACCCAGACAGACCAGATGGGCATTATTCCTTTCCAGGTTCACCTATGTAGTTTCGTATTTGCCTGGTACCAAGAATGTCAGAGCCGACGCTCTCTCTAGACAATTTGGATCGGATCCTGAGGTGGATAGCCCACCAGTTCCAATCATTCCTTACGATCATATTCTGGCGACTATTCGCACTAGCATCGCCTCCCCGTTGGGGTAGGAGATTTTGTCTTTCCAGGCTACCGCTCCAGAGGACAAACCCAATAGTAGATGTTTTGTTCCTGAACCACTCCATCTCAGATTGCTGGAGACATATCACTCCCCGAAGGCAGCAGGGCATATCGGCAGGGATCAACTGATTTGGTCCATTTCTCACTTATTCTAGTGGCCCAGTCTCAGAGCTGACTGCTCTGCCTTCTTAGCAGCATGTGCTCATAGTAAGACTCCCAGGAACCTTCCTGCGGGACTACTCCAGCCAGTCCCTAATGGCGAGCGTCCTTGGTCACACCTATCCATAGACTTCATGGTCGAATTACCCGCATCTAAGGGTCACACGGTCATATGGATTATTGTCGACAGACTCGTGCCACTGAAAGGGCTTCCTCCTCCAAACAGTTGGCCATGATATTCACCAGAGGTGTTTAGGCTCCACGGAGTGTCCAAGGTACTAGTCTGTGATCAAGGGAGCCAGTTTATTTCCGGATTCTGGAAGGCCTTCTGCGCGCAAATGGCCATATGATTGTCATTCTCCTCCGTCTATCACCCCCAATTTAATGGTGCCGCTGAGAGAGCCAACCAAGGCTTGGAACAGTTTCTACACGGTTTCATTTCGGACTACCAAGAGAACTGGGCCGATTTGTTACAGTGGGTAGAGTTTGCCAGGAATTGTGCTATAAGCTCTTCTCAGAACTCTCCATTCATGATCAATTACAGGTTCCAGACCGCTCTACTACCTGAGTCTTTCGAAGCACAAGATATTCCGGCTCTGGGCGAGCAACTTAGGCAGCTCCGCTCCACTTGGGTTCAAAGATTCCTGCAGAGGTCCACTCAGCACTACAAGAAGCATGCTGACCACTGGCGCGGGCCGACTCAGAGTGTGGCTGTCCTCCCGTAATCTCAGTCTCTAGGTGCCTTGCAAGAAACTGGCACCTCATTTCGTAGGCCCCTACCAGGTTCTTCGTATGATTAACCCTGTTTCTTACACTCTAGAACTCCCTGTGGGTATGCACATTCATAATGTATTTCATGTCTCTCTGCTCAAACCCTTAACTTTTAATCGCTATACCACTGTATCGGTCCAGCCAGGTCCTGTCCAAGTCAAGGGCCACGAGGAGTACGAAGTCCAGTCCATTTTGGACTCCAGCAGAGTCAGAGGTCGTCTTCAGTATTTTGTGCATTGGAAGGGGTATGGTCCCGAAGAGCGCTCCTGGGTGCCAAGTGGTAATGTTCACGCTCTTGCGTTGCTCAGCAGGTTCCATGCTTGCTTTCCGCTTAAGCCTGGTCCTCTACCGCGGGGAGGTCGTCGTTAAAGGGCCTAAGCAATCCTGTGCTCTTACCTCTGTATGGCCGCCAGCTGGCATGGCCTCCGGCCACTTCCTCATTGCTAAAGTCATGTAACAGGCATTCCAGGTTTTCATTTGCTAGGTACAGAACCAAGCCATGCTCCCATCTATCCCTATAGGCTACTGAGAACCAGTTACAGTTCGGTGTCAATCCTTGGGTAGTGGACTCGGCACTGTCCTCACGCCTGTTCCTACTAAGGTTGGGGGAAGTGCTTACTCTTGCTTAACTTAATAAACTGGTTAAACTGCACTGTACCTGTGTCGTGTGTATTATTTACTCTGGTGTCCGTGACACCTGGGGGAGACACAAGGGAAGCAGCGCATGAGGGGCACAAATTACAGAGTATTTTCTAGGCAGCCCTGATTGAAATGAGGAGCAATGCACAATGGGGGTCACAGACACCCCAGTATTCTTAGTCTTAGGCCTAGCCCCAAGTTCCAACAGAGGGTCACAGGGTCAAAACGTCTGAAAGTATAAGGTATACCCAAATACAGTGTTTAAGATGAAGTATTTCACCCCAGAAATAGCTAAAATGCACTTATCTGGCAGGCAAAGGGTTAATCTGCTGAGGAGAGAAGGAGAGTCCAAGCCCTGCATAGGCTCTCATGAAGGGAAGGCAGAAAATGGCGTCCGCGGAGGAAGCCAATCAGAAACTAGTACGAGAAGCAAGCTCTCATGAGAAATGTAGCTTTCCTTAACCCATAGAGTGCCAAGTGGGTACAACGTACGAGTCTGAACAGCTGTACCAAGCTTGTATGTTGTACAGGTAAAATGGAGTAATTGCATGAGCCGGTATAACAGTCATGCAATGGCCGCATTTAAAAAAAAAATTGAGCCTGGCACTCTTGGGGGGGGGGGGGGGGGGCATGAGGATCACTCCTCATGGCCCCCCAGTAATTGATCTCCCAGCCGATGGGGTAGGAGTGGGCAGGGTAGGAGTGGGCAGGATCGGGGGAAGCCTCCTAGCATCATCGGTGACATGATCACCAATGACGTTAGTGAACTTTCCCTGACCAGGTCGCCAAATTGATCTCCCAGCCCAATCGGCTGGGAGATCAATAGCTGGGGGGACACCAGGAGGGGTAGCATTTTTTTTTCAATAGCGCCACATTCTGGAGGCATCTGTGCACACCAGGCTTGGGGTAACAAGGCAAGTCACCCCTCATTAGATGCGGCAGGGTGTCTTCTTTCCAAAATGGTATGGTTTGTGCACCCTTTCTTCACTTCTCTAGTTGTTATAACCATTTTTGTACAGACAAGTAATGTTTGAGAAAAGTTTAGAAAAATTAGAGGTTGCAAAAGGTGTAGTTTTCTACTTGTAGTGCCCCCTGAGGTAGGTCAACTCATACCAATGAGGAGTCATTTTTCTCCTAAGAGCACTAGCTAATGAATACAGTTGGAAATGGCATTTTCTTAAATTTCTGCCCCTTCAAATGTACTGAAATCTGTGAAAAACATGGGTGTTTTTTTTTTTTTTTTTTATTAGTGCCACCTTCCGGAGGCATTTGTGCACACCAGGCTTGAGATAATAAGGCAAGTCACCCCTCATTAGATGCGGCAGGGTGTCTTCTTTCCAAAATGGCATGGTTTGTGTACCCTTTCTTCACTTCTGTAGTTGTTATAACCATTTTTGTACAGACAAGTAACGTTCGAGAAAATGTTAGAAAAATTAGAGATTGTAGTATATGTCGTTTTGCACTTCTAGCGCTCCCTGAGGTAAATTCATACCAATGGGGTGTCATTTTTCTCCTAAGAGCACTAGCTAATGGATACAGTTGGAAATGCCATGTTTTTCACAGATTTCAATACATTTGAAGGGGCAGAAATGTAAGAAAATGCCTTTCATTAGTGCCATTTTCTGGAAACATTTGGGCACATCAGGCTTGGGTTAAGAAGGCAAGTCACCCCTCATTAGATGCAGCAGGGTGTCTACTTTCCAGAAATATATAGTTATATATAGTTATTCCACTGTTTTTGGGTAGCTTTAACACAAAAACAATAGAACTCGCATATTAGTTCATAAAGTTGAAAATTCCATTTTGTGCTGCTGGTGATTAGGGCTCTACGCTGGCCACAGACGTAGATAAAACTATACAAATTTGGTATTTTTTTACTTGAGGACTCAGGGCTTTTTCAAATAATTGATACTTTCACAATCAAAGTAAATGTTTTTGATACATAGTATGTGATTTTAGCAAAATAAGTAAATTTTCACTTTTTTGTCATTGACATCATAGCTTTTTGCACGATGCAAAATTCTGTTCATGTAAGGTACCATAAAAAAAGCTCAATTTGTTCTGAAACCCCCCCCCCCAAAAAAAAAATAATACATCGTTTTCCATATATAACTAGAAATTCCCAGACGAAATCAAGCCTAAACAGAAGGATAGCAAAAGTGCTGAAAAAGTGTCTGGCCTACAGGGTACAGGAAATGATCCAAGCCTCTGGCACTGAAAGGGTTAAAAAGTACCCCAAACAGTGCCCGAAGCCCCCTGAGCTCCCCAAAACACTCAGAATGTTAACCGGATGATAGAACAAGGGTCAAACAAAATGAGCCATTTCTGAAGTTGCTATGTTGAACGGTGTAAAATCCCATAGAAGTGAATGGAGCATGGCGTCTATGCTGTAACGCGAACCAAAAAGTGTGTGAAGG
Source organism: Rhinophrynus dorsalis (assembly GCA_037306005.1). Taxonomy (NCBI): domain Eukaryota; kingdom Metazoa; phylum Chordata; class Amphibia; order Anura; family Rhinophrynidae; genus Rhinophrynus; species Rhinophrynus dorsalis. The sequence goes on along the minus strand of CM074719.1, from coordinate 268,886,841 downwards.
GTGCACAAGGCATCAGCAAACACTAAAATAAACACTGGACCCAGTAGGGAAAGTGCCATAAACTCCTCAAAAGTGCCCAAACCAGCAGTTAAAGAGTAAATTTACCACAGAAAACCAATTGCTTCAAACCCAAGAGACATACACACCCAGTGAGTGCAGGAGTATGCAGTAGGAACTCCAAAGGAGACCCCTGTGTGGAGGGGAAGCATGGGACATGTGGACCTCAGCACTCAAAGGGTTACTCACCTTTTCAGCAGATCTTCTGTCTTCAGATTTCCATTTTCTAAAGAAGCCTCAGTGGGCAACTCCCAGGGAAAAAACATGCTACACATGCTTTTCCAACTCAGGGCTGACAGGTCCACAACAGCACCTGGAAACTGAGCTATTCAAATTGGGATTATCAGAAATGATAATCTGCCTAGTGGTTGGTATTCCATATCTAACAGAAAAATATTAAATAAGCTAAAACTATAGCAGAACTGATCTCATGCCTTGCTTCAAGGAAAAAATCTTACTGGAGGGGATTGGCTGGGGGCCAGCTAAGGAGAGAAGGAAGGCTTCACCCAGCATTTCTTCCCAGAATTGTTCCTGCCTACTTAAAGGGGCGGTCATCTTCCCAAAGTTACCAGTAACCTATCTTGGATGACAGAGAAACCAGATTCTAAGGAGCGGGGACAAACCATTCCTCTATCACTTGCTATAGTTTACTTAATATATCTATGGCTTTGTGGGATTGTCTCTCAAAAAGTTACATGGACAAGGTGGCGTGATGATGGTATGAGCTATTCTACTAACAATGCCTTTTAATCACTGCCAGAACCAGAGGCAAGATTACGGTCACCTGATGCTGTAAGCTAGTAGTGTTTCCCATTGCTCATGGTGGGAGGGAAACCCAGTGAGCAGGCACAGTAATTTAGTCTGTGTTCTGCCTACTTGCCACATCTGCTATCAGGTTGATTTTCTTGCCTTATGAGCTTTCCAGCCCTTTGCCCACCATACTAAACACCTGCTTCTACAATTCTGGCACAGCCATCCTGGAGACATAACTGTGGCTTCGGATAGTCCACCGATGAGCTGAACATGACATCAGGTAAAAGCATGATAAAAGACAAATACATTTGACAAAGAATGAAATCTTTCAGAATAGCAAAAAGATAAAATGGATGTAAATCATTGTGGTCTGGCTGGTAAGATGGGGGAACTAGAAATGATTGCAATGTATGAACAGTATGATCTAATTGGTATGGCTGAAGCCTGGTTTGATTATACATATGATAAAAGGGAATGGGGAGTATGCCTATATGTAAAGCATGGGCATGTAAAGCCTAGTATAAGAGAAGATATAAATGAAGGGCCCAGTGAAAATGTGGGTTGAAATACACTCTGGGGGCACGGGCCCACATAATGAAAAGATGTGGGGATTTGCTACAAGCTACCTAATTGTGTTGAGGAAGCCCAACTTTTACTGCAAATGGAAAAGGCTTCTAGGTCTGGAAATGTAATTATAACAGGAGATTTCAACTATCCTGAAATTGACTGGAGCATTATGACTTATGTCACAGCAAAGGGAAAAGAGGATTTTAGTTTTACCTGTTCAATCCTTCTCTCTTAGTCCATATGACATACAGGTACCATGTGGAGGTGACAGCTCCTCCCAGTGGGCTATAACAATTATGAAAGAAGTGCAGGGGTGGAGCCTCCCCCTCCTCCATATCAGGCCACCTTAGCCACTCCCCACCAGTTAGATTTGAGAAAATAAACTAATCAACTAAGACAGCAAGAAGGAAAAGGGAAAACTCCTGTGAACGAAAAGGACTCCCACGTACAGCCACAGGAGACCCAGCATGGTCCCTTTTAACAGGTAAGACTAAAATCCTCTTTTCTCTGTCATCCAATATGACATACAGGTACCATGGGGATGCACCAACATTGAGCTCCCCAGGGTGGGAAGAAAAGGAAAGGACCAAGTGCCGGTCCCCCATGATACCAGAGTTTACATGGAATATCCAGGACATGGAACAGCCCAAACTAAGTATCAACGGACAATGAACAACAGGGCTTAACAGTTAAAGAGCTATAATGAACAGGAATGATACAGTAGTAGACAAGCAAAACTGCCTCCGGGACTTTCCTGCCGAAACCAGAACATCCGCATGGTAGTGTTTGAAAAAGGTGTGCACAGATGACCAAGTGGCCGCCTTGCACAGCTGTTCAGCAGAGGTCCGATTCTTGTAGGCCTAGGAGGCTCCAACAGACCTGCTGGAATGTGGAAGGGAACAGGTTTCCCTCTGAGCTCATAAGCCTTGCGGATTGGTAGACTTAATCCAGGATGCAGTAGTCACCTTGGACACAGCCAAACCAGCCCTGGGACTCAGGGATGACGAACAAAGCATCCGTCTTGTGGATTGACTCAGTATGGTGCACAAAGAGCCTGAGGCAATGCACTACATCCAACAAATGGAGATCCCTCTCCTTGTCAGATTTAGGGTCAGGACAAAATGAAGGCACAAAAATCTCCTGACTGATGTGGAACTCAGAGACCATCTTAGGAAGAAATTCCTGGGAGGTTACGGAGAACAGCCTTACCCTTGTGAAACACCAGGACGAAGCCTGCAGCTCAGCAACTCTATAGACAGATACCGCAGACAAAAGAAAAAAGCCATCTTCCACGTCAGAAGACAGAGGAATGTTAGCCAAAGACTCAAAGGGAGGTCTCTGCAAGACCCCCAGAACCAGATTAAGGTCCCACTGGGGACTGGGGGCCTTATAGGCAGGGAAAGTGTGAGCGACACCCTGAAAGATGATGTTGACATCCACAGCATGGCAATGCATGGCTGGTAAAAGACCAAGATAGCGGAGGTCTGGACCTTCAAGGAACTAAGGCTAAGGCCCTTGTTCACAGCATACTGCAAAAAGGACAGGATAGACAGAAGATCAAACTCCTGTGAGGACAGATCCATATCCAGGCACCAAGAATGAAAGGTAGACCAAAAGGTAGAAACTGGCTTCCTGGCTTGGATCGTTGTGGAAACCACCTCAGTAGAAAAGCCCTTTATTCTTAACCCATTAGTGACCGGCCACGTGCACACACGGCTGGTACTTAATGCCCGCCGAACATTTATTTTTTTCTTTTCATTTTATTCAATGACTTACGGGACGTACATGTACGTCCTCTGTCCACCTGGGACATCCGCTCGGGACGTACATGTATGTTCTCAGGCGGTAAGGGGTTAAGATGGAGGCTTCAACAGCCATATAGTCAGAGCCAGACTGTCCACGTCCTCTCTCCAGTGGTAACTCTGGAGGAGGAGATCCGGTCTGCGTGGCAGAGGAAATGGATCCTGAGCAGACATTGCCAACAGCTCTGGATACCAAGGTTGCCTGGTCCAGTTAGGAACAATCAGTATGACTTATGTGCCGTCCATCTGAATCTTTCTCAACACCCTGGGCATGAGAAGAAGAGGAGGAAAAACATAGGCTAGATGAAAGCACCAAGGAATGGACAAGGAGTTCGCTTCCAACTCCAGAGGATCCCCCACCGAGAGCAAAACATCTGAACCTTCCTGTTGTCCCTGGTAGCCATTAGGTCTATCCAAGGACTCAAATAATAATAAAGAGAAAAAAAAAAAAAAAAAAAAGGAAAGAAATACATATAATGGCACCAATACCCCCTCCCCCCACGCTTAGTCGGACAAAACATGCCGAGGATAAGGGAAGAGCAAAACAAACTAAAAATTAACTTTTATCATATACACTTAAAAGATATATATCAAAACTCTAAAAAAAAACTATGCGAATTGATAGAGTATGTAACCAGATTCTTTCTAAAGACTCAAAGGTTAGAGGTAATATTAATGGAAAGCAGTCCCAACAAAACCTTACGAAAGACTGGATACTATGTTTCCTCACTCAAGATGATATTAAGTATCACTTAAGCGATCCCAAAAGTGAAGGGCAAATAGGAGTATATATCTTTAAAGGGCTATCCACATCATCCATCTAAAGTACTGTTGCATTACTTATCCAAAGTTGTAATTGTAGTTCAAAGAGCAACAAAATTATAGCATCTACCAAGTTTATACTAACATATCCCTCATAAATACGCTGTGCAACACTGTCAGCAATATATCAAAACATTTGCAATATAGCAACTGATCCCCGCTATATCTCTCGGGAATCATTAATCACACACAGCTGAGTTGTAATGATCAGTGTAGCATACAAAGCCGACAGATCCGAGACTCCAGATACAAGTCTCAAGTATCAGCACAACTCAAGGACTCCTCCATTTCTGGACCAGCAAATCGAAGACCTCCGGATGGAGCTCCCACTCCCTGGGGTCCATGGTTTGGCGACTGAGGAGGTCCGCCAGAATGCTCTCTACTCCTGGGATGTGCACAGAGGAGATAGCAGGAACGTGTTCTTCTGCCCAGGCCAAAATATCCTTGATCTCTAACCAAGTGGAAGTGCTTCTTGTGTCTCCCTCCTTGCTTGTTGATGTAAGCCATGGCATTGTCTGACTGGAAGCGGACAGGACATTCCCTCAGTGGAGAGGACCAGTACACCAGAGAATGGAGAATCACTCTCCAGAATGTTGATGGGTAGGAGGATCTCCTCTGCATTCCATCAGCCCTGAACCCCCAGCTCCTCAGCTGTAAAGGCTGGCATCCAATACTGCAGAACAAAGGGTTTCCCCTTCCTTAGGTTGGAGCTGTCCAACCACAAGAGGAGGTCCTGCCTTGCTTCCTGGGGACACTAGATGATACAAGATTTCTGGATTCCCCCAGTAAGCCTGGATACTGAATCTCTGCAGCAACCTGGTGTGCGCTGTGGAGTACGGAACTGCCTCCATGGTAGATATCATCTTGCCCGCAAGGGATGAGTACTTGTTTACCGGGGCTGAAGTCCACTCCAGAGCATGGGACACCTTGTTAGTGATCTGTAGAAGAGAATCCTCTGTCAGATAACGGTTTTGTAGGACACTTAGACCAGCAGGTTAGAATAAAACACAGTTTTATTAAAAGACAAGAAAGACTGCCCACTATAGGCAATACAGAATAACTGAAATGAACAGTAAAGTACAGATGCCCTCTCAGGCCCAGTATACAGATAAATAAATATATACTGTCACAGGACAGGCATAAGTAACATACAGGGTGCTCAATGGTTAAAGTCCATAGAAATCAATCAGTCTCTGTTGTGGTTTGTTTGACACGCCCATAAGATGGTAAAGGAGCGATAAGTGGTGCTAGATGAGAAAACACCAGTAATAGAGCAGGACAGAGACTACTGCTTATGCTGAGCAGGGAACTGAGGCCAAAATACTCTGCAAGAGCTTAATGAGCTAGAGCCACTAGCACCCCAACCGGTGCGTGAACGGAGAGCAAGTGCACTGCAAGAGCTGAGGATAACAGAGCCAATAGCCCCCACGGGCATTGTAACAGAGACCAATTACACTGCAAGAGCTTAGCTGTATAGAGCCAATGGCACCCACCCGGTGCATTTAACCGAGACCAAGGACACTGTGAGAGCTGAGGATAATAGAGCCAATAGCCCCCATGGGCATTGTAATGGAAACAATTACACTGCTAGAGCTTAGCTATATGGAGCCAATGGCACCCCCACGGGTGCTGTAACGGAGACCAACTACACTGCAAGTGCTTAGCTGGATAGAGCCAATGGCACCCCCACGGGCACTGTACGGAGACCTAAGGCTCAGCAAGTGTAGGGGAAGGCTCAGGGTAGCGGAAGCAACGGCTCTGCAAGTGTTAACAGAGGCTCAGTGAACGGACACAACTGCTCTGCAAGTGTTAACGGAGGCTCAGTGAATGGAGACAACTGCTCTGCAAGTGTTAACGGAGGCTCAGTGAACGGAGGCACGGCTCTGCAAGTGTTAACGGAAGGCACAGTGCTCTGTAAGAGTAAACGGAGGCCCAGAGTAACGGAGGCAGCAGGCTCAGCAAGAGTAAATGGAAAGGTCCAGTACACAGGAGGCAACGACACAGTTAGCCCTGCCACAAGCATAGCAGAAGTCAGAATGTCGCCCAGGCAACACTGGAACAGCACACAGCAGAAACACAGGCAGCGTCAGCGACGTAGCCGGGTCAGGTCACGGAGCAGGAACGTCAGCCAGGTCGGGTCAAATCACGGAGCAGGAACTATGGAGCCTAGTCAGACGGGCCAAGTCGGTACACAGGAAGCAGGAACACTGGCTCAGGAACACCACGAAAGGGCACCTGACAGGGCCAAACAAGCTCAGCCAATGGGAGCGCACCACAGCAAACAGTGACAAAGGAAGATCACGGGCACTGTGATACATGCCCTGACAGGTGTCGAACCGGAGACCCAGGAAAACCAGATTCTGAGAAGTAACTGGAGTAGCCTTGTCCATATTCAGAATCCATCCATGCTGGAGAAGGTTCTGAGCACATTTCTGGATCTGGTGGTTCAGGAGGTCCCTGGAAGGAGTATTCAGCTAAGGTCGTCCATATACAGGGTCACCTGTATCCTCTAGATGTACAGGGAGGCAATCAAGGCACCCAAGACATGAGCAAACACTTGAGAAGCAGTGGTGAGCCCAAAGGTGAGAGTGGTGAATTGGAAGTGTCTCAGAGTGCAAGCAAAATGAAGATACTTCTGACTGTCCTGTTGAATTAGAATATGCAGGTAAGCATCCTGCAGATCCAGAAAGGCCTCACTGATGTTCTTTAGTTCAGGCCCAAAAAGAGACATACCCTGAAAAGGGAGAGAAATAAGTGACTTCTTAGATAAGTCAACAGACCAATCTTAAGCCACAGAGTGCATTTAGCAGCCACAGAAAAGGCTGCTGCAAGCCTGACAGCATAAAAGAGGGCATCAGTCATGTAGTTCTGAGACTCAGACGTGTTGGCTAGAATAGACAAAAGGTCCTCATTAGGGGCAACCTTTGTGGACAGCGTCAGTAAGCTGTTCAGTCCAAACAGCAATGGCTCTGGTAACCCATACAGAAGCCAAGGTAGGCCTCAAAGAGGCACCTATGGCAGCGAAAGCAGACTTCAGGATAAGCAAAGAGAAAGTCAGAGATGCTCAACTATGAATGAGCCTACCCTTGAATTGATGAGGCTCTATAAGATAAGTATCCTACCCAGGGTGCAATCTCTTTTAGCTCACTAGTGCCTTTCACAGAGAGGAAATATCCTAAAGCACATCATACGGATCCTTCCAAAAGGCAGTCCAGTCACAAAGTGCTAGACAATTCATCTCTGAACCAGAGAAGCAGCCAACCCCAGAAGTATGTTTCGGCCTTGTTGGGCCTCGTCAGCGAGGTGCAACTGATCTCTCTAGGCCCAACAAGGTCGAAAAGTACGTCTGGGGTTAGCTGCTTCTCTTCTTCAGAGTGGAACTGCCTGGCACTTCGTGGCTGGCCTGCCTTTTAGTAGGATCTGTATGATGTGCTTTAGGATATTTCCTCTCTGTGAAAGGCACTAGTGAGATAAAACAGATTGCACCCCGGGTACGATACTTATCCTATATAGACTCATCAATTTGAGGGCAGGCACATTCCTAGTTGAGCATCTCTGACCATCTCTGTGCGTATGCAAATTTCCCTTGGGATTGGTCACCCTAAGGGAAACAGGGTAATCCAGACAAGGACCCCTTGCTAACAGTGTCTAGAGAGATCAACAGCACCCCACTGACGAGGCCCAACAAGGCGAAACGTACATCTGGGGTTGGCTGCTTCTCTTGTTCAGAGAGAAACTGCCTGGCACTTCGTGGCTGGACTGCCTTTTGGTAGGCTCAGTATGAAGTGCTTTAGGATATTTTCCCCTCTGTGAAAGGTATTAGTGAGCTAAAAGATTGCACCCTGGGTAGGATACTTATCCCATAGAACCTCATCAATTCAAGGTCAGGCTTGTTCATAGTTGAGCATCTCTATCTCTTTGCTTAGACTTCAGGATAACTTCAAGATCCCTATCCGTTAAAACCTTAAGCGCCGTGGTGTACGCCAAGGGCAAAGCAGTGGATTTAGACAGTCTAGAACAGTGGTTCTCAACCCGTGCCCTCAGTGGCTACTAACAGGCCAAGATTTGAGAATTTCCTTTTAAGATAACAGGTGAGTTATTCAATATGAATGAGCCTCTGATCAACACACTTGTGTTCTAGCAGGGAAATTTATAAGTCCTGGCCTGTTAATAGCCACTGAGGGCATGGGTTGAGAACCTCTGGTCTAGAAATAGGGGGATCCACCTGAGGAGGTGTAGCCTACTGAGCCAAGGATGCAGAAAAAGGCATACAGCTTAGAGAATCTCTTACAGAGCAAGATGCTTACCTGGAGTCTTCCCACTCTTGATCAGGTTACGCTGGATGAGTGGATTAGGCCGAAATAGTGCAGGACTTCTTGAGCCTTTGACAGACGTCAGAAGTAGACTGATTCTAAAAGATTAACAGGAATGTTAAGGGTAGTTAAAACTGCCTTGATGAGACCCTCAGCAGAAGTTTAAGGGTTAGCCTCAAAGGGGTCACCAATGGTATGGAAAGCCGCCCTTTCTGCACATTCACCATCCTCAGACTCTTCAAAAAGAATCCTCCTCAGAGGAATCAGAGCCTTAGGGGGATTCCAAGACTGAAGAACCCCTCAAAGAGAGAGAAAACTGTGCCATAATCCTTGACCCAATGTGGCTGTTGTTCATGGCTGGAGGGCCCTGGTGGAGAAGTAGGGGCCACAGCGCATGAGGGGCATAAGTGACCTTAGTACTCTCTGGGAAACCCCGCTTGGCATGAGCAACAGTAAGCAAGGAGGGGGGTCAAAGACGCCCCTGAGTCCTCACCCTTAGGCCTAGTCCCATGTCCACTTTGATCCTCCATCCTAACAGGAGAAGTGTCTTCCAGTAATAGGGAACACAAATACTGTCACCAGATTAATAAAATCATCCCAGAAAGCCTAAAAATATACTTATCTGGCAGGCGAAGAGTTAACCTGAGGAGGAGAGTAAAGGAATCCAAGCCCTGCGTTGGATACTCAGCCCAGGAGAGAAATAAAATGGTGCCTGAAAACAGAGCCTATCAGAGAAAAGCCAGCGAAACAGTCATTATGGGGAATATTTCTTTCCTTAAAGTATCCCAAAAGCAGAGTCCGATCCCCCCCAGAGACCCCAAGACACTGCAGAGGAGAAGCAGAGTATAGGAGAAGGGGCGACAAGAAAAATAAGCCCTCTCTCAACTCGGTACATGGAGCAGTTGCATTGCTGCTTTGAGGTAAAGAGCTCTCTTAAAGGAGTGGAATTCAAATAAAGTGAAAAAAGTAAAAAGTGACTACAAAGTTCTAAAACACAGATAGAACACCTAATAAGTATTAAAAAACACATGAATCCAAAGGGAAAGTGAGAAATAAGTCCCTCAACCCAAATATGCATGTCAGGGAAGGGGTTAATTACCACAGAACAGCTCAAAATGCTCCAAAGACCCAGAGAACAGACAGATAAAAGTACCCAACATGGGTGCAGGAGTTATAAGTAACTCCAGAAAGACCTCTGTGTGGAGGGGAACTGTGGGACAGGTGGATCATTCGCAATCAAAGGGTTGCTCACCTATTTTACAGGTCTTCTTTCTTCAGATTTCCATTGGGATGGAAGAAGTCTCAGAGAGAGACCTTCTGGAGAGAGAGACATGGGTTGCATGATTCTCTCCCAGGGCTGCAATGATCCACAGACAGCACCTGTTAACTGGGAAATTCTCCAGGGGAAGCTAGTAATGTTAATCCACCTAATGGGGGAAGTTGGACATCCCATATCTAAAAAAAATAATAAAAACTAAGCAGAACTGTTCTCAGCCTTCTAAGCAGGGCCTTGGAACAAATATATCTGGCTGGGAGTGGCTAAGGTAGCCTGATATGGAGGACGACGAAAGAAGTAGACAGCGCAAATAGACTCTTCTGAGTGTAGTATTTTCCAAATTCTTAACCCTTCACCTAAACCACGTGCTTCAAATTGGGTACTCACTTGTAATTGAGGTTATGACTGCCTCCCAGTTTTTTCAGCATCCCTGTTAAACCCAGGTTGGTTATATTTCTCTGTTCTCTTCCAGATGTTCTCCACCTTGCATTCACTTCCACTATTAGGCAGATATCACTATCCCCCTCTTATTTGTTTTAGGGTATAGTATGTAAAACACTATTGTCTCTGCACAAGTATAGTGATTAGGTAGGAGATATAAAATATATATTTGTTCACAAGTGGTCCCAAAGATAATTTTGATCAGAGCACCAGTATGAAGGTTTGGTAAAGAAAAACCATTTAATAAGATAATCATATAAAAAAAATCATATAAAAAAATCTCTAAATCTTCAAAGAATATTCATGGATAAAATAATCCTTTTAAAACAATAATAAAAGACAATCAGTATAACGCTCAACGCGTTTCGTAAGCCTAACTTACTTTCTCAAGAGCTATTAATCAAAGATCAATCTTACCTGCTCCAGCTCCTCTTACTTATAAGGAGGATGTGTGTATTATTGTTCTTTACCGCCAAACATTAGAAAAAATGGCTTCCGCTCTAAACCCATAATGATGACGTATGCGTTCCACAAATGGTGCGCATCCAGAATACATGCGCAGAGAAAGAAATACACTTCTCGCTCTGCGCATGTCAAAACTCGCGGCGCGCCCCAGTGCCGAAACGCACCATGGAAGGATCATGCGCTCCAGTTACTCTCATACTGGGCGCAACTTTCTCAAACAGAATGGACATATTTGGAATACTATCCCTAAGGATTATATTATTCTATTGGGGAAATATTGTTATATTCCTAGTAGATCCTACTAATATTCATTAATCTAGAATGCACCTTTGTATTATTGGATGTATGAATATGGTGTGCTTAGAGGGTGGGTAGCTTAATTTGCCTTGTGGAAGTATCTTATATAGATGTGATGAAGGTTACTTGGGCACAATTGCTCTTGGAGAAAGCAACTTTATTCTCAAGTTCAGTTATGTGAGTAATCCCTATGGAGAATTGCTTGGGGCACGATAATGTATCTTCCTGGAAGGACGTTGATGATGCAGCTTGGTGTTCGTTTCATTTTAGGATACTGAGTGGCTTTGCTAGGTATAATTCATATGGGAAATGAGATGCGGGCTCCATAGTTTGTCTCCTGGGGAGAATATGTCCATTCTGTTTGAGAAAGTTGCGCCCAGTATGAGAGTAACTGGAGCGCATGATCCTTCCACTTAGGGCGGAAATAATGAGGATGGTGCGTTTCGGCACTGGGGCGCGCTGCGAGTTTTGACATGCGCAGAGCGAGAAGTGTATTTCTTTCTCTGCGCATGTATTCTGGATGCGCTCCATTTGTGGAACGCATACGTCATCATTATGGGTTTAGAGCGGAAGCCATTTTTTCTAATGTTTGGCGGTAAAGAACAATAATACACACATCCTCCTTATAAGTAAGAGGAGCTGGAGCAGGTAAGATTGATCTTTGATTAATAGCTCTTGAGAAAGTAAGTTAGGCTTACGAAACGCGTCGAGCGTTATACGGATTGTCTTTTATTATTGTTTTAAAAGGATTATTTTATCTATGAATATTCTTTGAAGATTTAGAGATTTTTTATGTGATTTTTTTATATGATTATCTTATTAAATGGTTTTTCTTTACCAAACCTTCATACTGGTGCTCTGATCAAAATTATCTTTGGGACCACTTGTGAACAAATATATATTTTATATCTCCTACCTAATCACTATACTTGTGCAGAGACAATAGTGTTTTACATACTATACCCTAAAACAAATAAGAGGGGGATAGTGATATCTGCCTAATAGTGGAAGTGAATGCAAGGTGGAGAACATCTGGAAGAGAACAGAGAAATATAACCAACCTGGGTTTAACAGGGATGCTGAAAAAACTGGGAGGCAGTCATAACCTCAATTACAAGTGAGTACCCAATTTGAAGCACGTGGTGTAGGTGAAGGGTTAAGAATTTGGAAAATACTACACTCAGAAGAGTCTATTTGCGCTGTCTACTTCTTTCGTCCTCTAGTATCGTTATTGGGAATCCCATACCCATTGTTCAGCAGCATTAGACCGTGAGACCCATCACTGGAAGATCTATATTCACCTTCTTTACGGACTTATTGTGAGAATAGTCATTGTATTGATTCCTTGTTCTTTATCTTGTTTTTGTGGCGCTTCCTAGTATATCTCAGGGTTGGCACTTGCTGTAGTTCCATACCGTTGAGATATAAATATATTGTATGATATGGAGGAGGGGAGAGTCCACACCTGCACTTCTTTCAGATTTGTTCCAGTCCACTGGGAGGAGCGGTCGCCTGCCCACAGTACCTGTGTGTCATATTGGACGACAGAGAAATAATTTTTTTTAAGGATGATTAATGATAATTTTATGTCCCAACTAGAAAAGAGGCCTTGCATGACCTAGTGCTCTCAAACAATTCTGACATGATAAACAGTATACAAGTATGGGAACATTTGGGCAGCAGTGATCACAATATGGTATCCTTTGAAATTTGTTATGTTTAACAAATTTCAGAGATATAAGGTTTAAAGTTCCCCCCTCCCTCCCCTTGCCCTGACGTCAGCTGTAAAGCTGACAGAAGGAGATCTGTGTCAGCCGACACTAGAAGGGTCTTCAGCAGAGCAGAAATACAGATAGCTAAAAAGAAATGCTTCATTGGAAGGGTCTAGAAAGTGTGCCTAGTTTGCAGGCACTCTTTGTAGACCTTTCCAATGAAGTATTTCTTTTTAGATATCAGTATTTCGGCTCTGCTGAAGAGCTGCCGGCTGGTCCCAGGACTGGGATCTCCTTCTGTGTGACATCAGTTCAAGGGGAAAGAGGGGGAAGACTTTACAACCTTATATCTCTCAAACCATAAAGGTTTGAGAGATGGGACTAGCTCCATATAATTTATTTTTAAGTCTACAATATTGCATAAATGTATATCTGGACATTACTAACCCTTTAAATGGGAGATGGCAGGGAGTTGCTGTAAATGGAACCTTTTGAACTTGGTCTAAAGTTGTAAGTGCAGTGCCACAGGGTTTAGTCCTGGGTCCAATGCTTTTTTTTTTTTCCTCCTTAATATATACAGGGAGAGCGAGAGAGACATGGTAGGAAAACATTAGACAGAAAAAAATCAATCTGGAACAACAGTTTCTCACATGGCCAGGAGCAGACGTTGGACAGAACCCCCACCAAATCCTGCAACAGAAGCAGATGCGTGTCTTTTCTGACAACCCTTCTTTTCACTCCCCTTAAAGCCAACTTCAGCACAAACTCTTTAGCGTAGTCCCTCCACCCCATGACTTTGAACAAAAATGTCAAACTAGAAACCTTCAGCGATGCAGAAAGGCAAATACAAAGCCTGCTTATTACAACCCAGGGCCCATCCCACAGGCAGAACCTAAAGAAGCTCCACCAGAGGTGCCTGCCAACAAGCCACTCAGGGGAACAGAGAACACTGCAAGGGCACCACCCTTACCCAAACCAATCCCTCCCAGCGTCAGTACCCACTGCCAGATCACCTGGAACACCAGATCCCCATGAACCCACACCTCTCTATTCCAACAATTGGGACCCAAACACTTTATCCTGCCAGTGCCCTAACAGGTGACTAATGTCTTGCACAACCCCAGTGCCCACCCACAAACTCTGGGAATCAGGGCCTGTAAGCCATCTTGTATCTCCTAACATCTCCAGGTATCGGCAGTACTTCCTGCTACAGACTGGGTCCTCCTGTGAGCTACAGCTACTCAATGCTCAATGAAAACTGCCAATAAAACAAACAGGTATTAACCACTACCAGTCCAACCCCTCATGCCCAGACTGGGCAGTAAGGGTCCCCAGACTTGCAGGTCACCACTAAACTTTAATCTATGAATAAAGAGCAAGAGATAAAAAAAACTGTTTAAGTAAGGGAAACCTGCCAAGCAGAATAGCAGGTAGAGGAAACACTCATTAAACAAGCAAATTACCCATGTGGATCCCAAACAAGGCCTATGTTCTTCCCTGCCACATGCCTGTGATGTGTTGCTGCCTCATGATGCAACTTCAGGCTCTGGCTAGACAGTCTGCCAGTCCGGGCGTTGGGGCTCAATCTATCTCGAAGCTCGGCACTGGTGCTACACACAATCCAGCCTCCTACTTCCCTCTATGGGCTTGATTCATGCAGCATAAGCCTTTTTCAACATCCATGCTACTCCATCCATGTTATAACCACATGCACAAGCTCTCTGTATTCTCTAGAATGCTAGTCTCCAAAAAGAGCGATGCTGGTCCTGCTATGGAACCATGGCAACTGGTGAAATGGCTGCCAGATTCACATTTGTGCACCATAAGTCCTATCTCCTAAACTACTACTATTACTTCTGTCCCACTCACTGCTCATCCCACCTGAACCTCCTCCCAGACATGTTTCCCTCCCCAGTGAGTCACTTTCAACTGCGGGGGAAATCTATGAAGTCATAGTACTGTGTTGCCTTGAAGAAGGAAAGCCACAGCCCAGAGATATTGACAGAACAATAGAGTTGCACAATCAGGAACCTGGAAACTAAATTACATGGCTTAATACTGTGGCTATTCCTTTTGGTGCCAGAGGTATATGCAAGATACTGTACATCACTTTCACAGTCTTGTTGGACTCAAATGGTTTAAGGCAAACATGATTCTCAGAAAATGCAGAGATGCTAGCCTCCTCTATTGAAATGCCACTTCTGATCACATTAAATAGGTCATCCCCCTTATGTAAATTTACATGTAAACCTAGCATGAGAATATTGTGCACCGCCTGAGTTTAAGGTGTCAGGGAGCTGAAATCAAAGTCTATAATTTGTTATCCAGTTGGAATCATTATGGAGGTTAAAAAAAAGTCAATAGTTCAACAAGTCACATTTTTTGATTGCCAACAAACAGTAAAGGAAGGAAGGTCAGCATATTCTGGTAGCCATTCACACCTCTCTCCACAAATGTAATAGAAAAGCAAAATTTGCCAATTATAAAGCTTTTTTTTTCCTGTGAATCTGATACCATAAACCATTCTTTAATGAAGGGCAGAAATGTAAACCCCTAAAGGGGTCTTAGTCCATAATTTATAGATCCAATATGCCGCTGATTTTAGGAGGATCTTATCTACATCACCCCCTTGTTCGTTCACATCAAATCTCTTAATGCCTTTGATTGATATAGCTTTTTTTTTTTTTTTTTAATTTAATTTCAATACAATCAATCAATGCAGGAGGAGGAAAAATTAACAAACAGTATCAAGGAACAATATTATTCCAGATCATTCAAAGTACGTACATCAAGTATAAGTGTAGTTCAGAGGTAACAAACGTATGAGAGTAACGAGTTGAAATTATAGAGTTACCAAGATGCCACCAGACTAGCAAGTCTGTAGATCGGAATATCAGACTTTAGTTTGAGTTGTAGGAAAGCAGTGAAGAAAGGCTGTGACATATTACGGAGATCAGTAATTAAAAATCTCAGTTAAAAAGGAAAAAAGCAAGTAAATAGAGGAGATTAAGGTAGCAGTGAGAGAGAAGAGAAGAAGAAAGAGACAGAAGGAGAAAGACTGAAGAATGAGTACACAGAGAGAAAAGGGGGATGGTGGGGGCACACTGAAAGATTAAAGGAGGAGGGAGAGGACCAGAATCAGAGAACCCAACACCTCGCATTGATCCATACACAGGCAAGGACTGCGTGTACAAAGACATGCCCCAGACTAAATTGGTGTAAGATGTAGCAGCGGAGACCAGCACTTTTCAAAGGAGGGCACTAATGCTTGTGATCGAGCAAGCATCAGTTCAATGTCGCGTACTCCACTGCATAGCTGAAGGCGGCAAGGGGATTTCCAAAGTTTTGGTATCAAAGATTTGGCCAAATTCAGCAAGTTATATAATAAGGTACAATGGGTTTTGTGTAACAAAATACAGGGCAAAAGGGCATCTAAAGTGGGTGGTGGGTGTAACTGGGCCCTTGCCAGGCACCCTGGAAAATTGGGTGCCCTAGGCCAATGCCTACTCGCCCTATTGACAAATCTGGCGCTGCCAACTTCATTATATTAGGGGTCATTTACATTATTTAACATTACTAAGGTAAAACTCCTCACCAGAAGCGTAACACAAAATGCAGGGCCCCCCCCAGAAACTCTAATAAGGGTCCTTTGCCCCACTCCCCAACTATGCTTCACCCAAAATCCCCCATCTACAACAATAAATAACAATATAAAGAAGAGTAAGAATGATCCAGATTTCTTTAGTGCACATATACCAGATTTGTACAGGTTTTAAAATAATATAATTAACCCTTTGAGTGTCAGAGGGGTACGGAACATACTGCAATGCATTCCGTTCCCCTCTGCCACTCAAAGGGTTAAGGTTTAACATTTTGAGTGCTAGGGGTTAACTTGAGGCAAAATATGATATCAGTGACCAGGTATGGACAATCTTAAAAACAAACATTACTTTACTACATATAAAACTGTTAACTTTTAAAATGTCATATTCTAAGCAGAGTGCGGTTACACAGTGTGATGAAAAGGGAGGCATGAGAATCTCGCCCTGCATCAAAGAGCGAGATTCTCATGTTGCATCCTTAAATGGCGCTTCAACCGAACCCGCAGCATTCTATTGGCCGCATAAGCAACACATTCAAGAAATGCAGAGGAATACAAGTGACCTTTATGTAGAAAGGCAAACCAGAACATTTCTACAAGTGCATTAGTACTTCATCTACTTAAGCATTCACAATACTATAGATTGAGATAGGTTTTAAAAACATTTATTATCAAAAATAAGAAAAATATAGAGTGTCAGAGACTTTGTCCTGGGGGACCATACAGGGTTAATTCTAATTGTAGAATTAGCTGAAAT
The DNA here is from genome assembly GCA_037306005.1 of Rhinophrynus dorsalis. NCBI lineage: Eukaryota > Metazoa > Chordata > Amphibia > Anura > Rhinophrynidae > Rhinophrynus > Rhinophrynus dorsalis. The sequence continues at coordinate 268,869,978 of CM074719.1, read as the reverse complement.
TCTGTTTAAAATGTGTTCAAATTACATCATATGTGAACAATGAGCCATTAGTCCAAGGTAGGGAGAAAAAAAATAACTGAATGGCAGATTGATAGTCAGTTGGAGACAAAACGGCTAAGAGAGACAGACTCCCTTATGTGAAAGACGTAGCAAAATGACTGGTTTATGAGGTTTTTGATAACCCTACTGACCTTTCTCAGTCTTGACGAAAGCCACATGATCTGACATAAAACTGATTATAGGTAAAATTCTAAAGTAGAGTAAGAGCTCCATCTAGAGTATTGAGAGCATTATGACTGGGATTAGCCACATTCCTTGAATAATTAGGGATATATTAATATCCAATCAGGGCAGACCGGTGATGTCACGGTATAATGAGATGGCTCTTTGTCCAATCATTGGAAAAAGGTGGGGATAACTGATAAGGCAAAAATTGCAAATATAATCCCCAATTACTCTTAGTTAGGGGTCTTTTGACTAAACTTAACTGGCTGAAACAGAAAGGTCTCTTGGTGACTTCCTGAATAAGAACTGGTGATTCCTGACAAAAGAAGGCTTTGCTGAGAAGATCCTAATCCTGCCATCTCACAGAGAAATACAAAGAAACTTGATTGGTAACTATATCATTTATTCATTTAGATTCATTTAATCTAGAATTTTATAATTTTTCTTCTGTTTGAAGAACTTAGTTTTATAATTGTCTTAAGTGGACTGGCCAACCATTTGGGATAATTTATAATAAGCTAGATTTAGCTATTAAATTCTGGAAATAATAGAATCTATATAATTATTGGGAAATGTTATAAATTGCCAATCAGTGTAATACAGTATATAGCGTGGGTTATTTATATTAGCTAATATTAATCTTGGTATTCCTAGAGTAATATTTTATGGTTCTGGGAAGATTATAATAGTTAATATTTGATACAGGATATTCTTTGAATCCAGTTATTAACCCTTTAACCGCTATTTGTCTGTTGTTAATGGTGTTTTCTTTGGAATTCTCTGTATATGTGCCAGGCTTATATTTTGTAATTGAAGGTATTATCTCAATAGACAAAATAACTGCTGGGTGTGGCATCTGTTTTAAACGTCTGTATTAACCCTTGGAGTGCCTATAGGTTTTATATAAGTTGCTATTGTCATAATATATGTTGCCTGAAGTTGGTTACTTTATAGACATATGTTACTGGATTAATTCTGGTAGATTATTTATATAATCTTTGTTTGACTATATTAATTGCAATTTATATATTTTATTCAGAGGTATTCAATATTGAATTCAGTAGATAATCAAATTATAGAGATTTAAATCTGGGATTCTATTCCAGTTATTCCCTAAATTTGATTATTATTGATATATGATACAAGGAATTGTTAGAGGAATTATTTAATTCATCTCACAATACCCCTTACAGCATAATTGGCATAGTCTATACAGTTTCTGGGGCAGAGGTATTAAGAGACCCTGCAGCCAACTGTATTATATTAATTGTAACAATAAATTAACCTATTCTATGCTGCTGAATGCAATTATTGCTATTATACCTCTGAATATACCTATAGGTGGTTAACCCTTGCACCGCTGGTAATCTTTATGATAATAAGTGTGGTTTGATTTTCTGTGTACCTATTATAATTGCTAGTCACTTCTATATTTCATTGTTGCTGATACTTGTATATATATTGTATTTTAATAAAATATATATATTTTTGCACAAATATGAAGGATTGATTCTTGTGATCAATTCGTTACTGTGAAGTAGCGTGTCAATACATATTAAAGATAAAGTTCTCGAATTATATTTATTGTCAATTGCCTATTTAAGTGAAGAAATCCAACCTGAGTGGTTCTCTGTTTAACCCTTTGGATACCTTCATCTAAATAGCCCGACAAGAGTAAAATAAAACATAACACAAACCAGCTACTAAAAATTGTAAAAATATTTTTATATATATATATATATATATATATATATATATATATATATAATCTGTATATTAATATAAAAATACCCACATACATAATATATCAATATACAGTATAAGACAATAATAAACTATACACACTTTATGATAAATAACCAGGCCTTTAGTCATTCATTAAGGAAAGAAAACACAGACAAATGACAAAATAGTTTCTGTGTATATATTCCTAAGCAGTAAGCAACCAGATTCCTTCTGGACTATGCTACAATGGACTAATTCCAAATATAAGTGTTTCTTGTGCTGTGTTATGTGTTCACAACCAGTAAGTAACCAGATTCACTCTGGACCATGCCTAACAAAAGCATATGGTATGCACATTGAAATTATATAGAAGTTAGCTGTTAAGACAGAGTTAATGGCTTATATATAACTTTTTGTAGTTCCTTCGGAGTGCCCAGCTCTGTATTAGCCACGGCGTGGGCAGTCTCTACTGCGCATGACTGCAGCACGCGCAGCAGTGTGTACTGCGCATGTCGCAGCATTACACACGATTTAGCGAATTATTATATAGGATATATATATATATATATACACACACACACATATATATATATTGGGTAATTATAATTAGTAGTCCACATCTGTCTATTATGTAAAAGATTTCTTGCTTGGCCTACACCCTACCACTTTAAAATAATATACTTACAAAATTGCAATTTGTAAGTTAATAGTCAAATTAAAGGTATAGTTATTATGAGGGACACATATAGAAATGTGTTGGAAGATGCTGTATCAGTTCTGCACTATATAAGTGCATCTGCAATATTGCCAGGTCTTTATGATCAGCATATACATTTTCAAATTCATTTCATGTGGGACACTATTATGTAGCAGGCTCAAAAAACAAAAGCAACAGGGATGGGAGCATATTAACTGATTAGCAGGAAGACATGTGAATTGTTTGAAGAGTGGCCAACCAGAACTATGAATGATATTACAATTATTTGAATATTATATAACGTTAAATTTGTCCCATGGCTACATCATCCAGTAATTGGAAGTAAAAGTTATAGCAAGTTATACGTAAGCCATAATGTCTTAATAACGAACATCATTTGGCAACTTGTATTCCTCTGCATTTCTTGAAGGTGATGCTTAGGTATGCAGCCAATAAATTGGATGCTGCGGGTTTGGTCAATATCATTAATTTAAAACACCGTTAAATATATGCAGTGTACAGGTGTATTATATATATATATTTTTTTTTTAACATAAAAACTAAGTATATGCCAGGGGTGGGCAATCCTAAGAATCCCATGTCCATACTAACATAATATACCAGTATATTGGTGTGACTTAATTTTTTGCTTAAAAAAACAAACAAAAAAGCAGTGCACTACATATATGTAAATCCCGAATTTGTACATTTTTTTAAATGTATGCTGCCTGTGGAGCCCATCTTGTTTGCTTTTTAAACTTGGGTTACCTGATGAGAAGTCAGCACAGGACAGCAGCACAGCACAAGTAAGAGGCAGCAGGTTACTTGAGCGAGCTGAAGCAATAAAATAATAATCAGCTATGTAATGCAAATGTGCAGCTGGTGTAGGCAGAATTTAAGCAGCCCTCGCTAGCTAAGTATACATCAGCATAGCACACACAGCTGCATGTCATGCTGTCACCTCACCTCCAAAGGGGGATGTCTTCAGCAGGAAGCAGGTGAGTAAACTGTGTACTTGATGGGGGGAGCTTTGTTTACAGAGCCAGTGTACCTCATTGACTGGGGCCTGGTCCCCCCAGGCGCCAATATAATCTTATTATAGGAAACATTTGGGTGCCTGAAGTCCAACAGGGCCTTCTAAACAACTATTAAACAATTAACTGTGCATCAGGCGAAACTGGGGGCCCCTAAGTATGGCGGGGTCACTAATATGAAGGCAAAACTTTTGCCTACCCCCCCCCCCCCCCCGAGTATGGAGGGGCCTCCTCTGCACGGGGGCTTCCGCTACTCCTCTGCGCCCTACGCCGTGCACTGAGAGTTTACAGGTCACTGAAAAGTAGTGACCCTAGCTGGAGCTCTCTCTAGCATCCAAGGGATAAATTATATAACTCCTTGAGGACCTGAGGGGAGTGCTACAGCTTTGAAAAGCAACTCTGTTGTGCATCTCTCTTGTCCTCAAACGGTTAAAGGATCAGTAATGTTTTATTATGTACTAATGAAATGTCATATTTCAGGGATTTTCCTGCTGAGTAAAACAAGGAAACTCCCATGGCTGGCAGCTTTATTAAAAAATTGGTCCAGTTCAATTGGTGATGAAGTGGAGGAATTGTCACCAGGGCCTGAACTACCACTGATGTAACAGCTGTAAAGCACTGGGCCCAGTAAACTTTAGGGGCCTTTTGAATGCTATAAATAGAAAATTGGAGGTCCCAAAATTATTTTTTGCCAAGGCCATCATTCACTAGATCCACCACTGGTTGTTACAATCACAATCTATGGAGAACTGTGGCTAGGGGCTCAACTCTCCCATATTTGCAATAGAATAATGGTCTGGGCACCAGGTATATTGTATGGACACTAGGTGGCACTGTTACTAACAGAACAGTTTGACTGGCACCATGGGTCCTTGGCAGGAGGCCAGAGGCCTGTGCCGTCGCCTCCTTCTGTGTCATGTAATGTTTTATTAAGTGTATCAGGTGTATTGTATCCTACCTGGTCAGGCATTCTTTTTCTTTGTGTTGTAACTACCCGATGTACCCCTCCCCCCACCGTTTCCCCTCTTCTTTTTCTGTACTTTCCCCTTTTAATCTTATAACATTTAATAAAAATCTTGAGTTAAAAAAACCGAACAGTTTGAGCTGTAATTCCTCAAAGTCTAGTAAATGCTATTGTTTTATGCAGAGCTCTATTACTACTGTATGCAAATTAAAGTACAAATAGCTTTTACAACAATTTTTTTATTCCTGCTCCTTTCAAAGACAAAACAATAATTGGGCCATAATCAGAAAAGCATTTAAAATATCGTAAACATAAACCTCAAATTTGAGAGTATTCCACAATCATTTTTGGGTTAGGGAAGAAACAAATACTGAAAGCCAGAAATGAAGGAATAAAAAAATAAAATGACAGTTTTAATAAGTTACCATCATCCAGGTCAGAGTAACGTCAGAAGTGGTTTCAACCACCGTTGAGGTATTTCAGAAAGATTTCCAGGACAGTGATCCATATTACGAAAAATGTAACTAGTTCATTTGACAGTTAACAGAATTTAATTTGAAGGAAACAATCTAATCAAATGCTATATTTTATTGTTGGTCTGTGAAATAGAATTGTGTGCAATTTTCCATCCCCTTCTAAATATTAATTTTATTAATACAAGCAAATCCCCTATTCTTGAAAAAGCCTTTGAATACCAGAGAGGTACGCAACACATTGCTTTGCAATGTGTTGCCTACCCCTGTAGCATTCAAAGGGTTACACAAAAAGGGAGCAACTAGAAACTGACTGAAGAGGTGAGCAATAGAATGGAAGAGGTAATTGAATATCAAGGGGGAAGAAAGAAGTGGGTGAGAGTCTAGTGAGACATTGAAGCCACTGGTGAGAACTTGAAAACTAGAAGGAAACCGAAGAGGTAGGTGGGAACCAGAAACAGTGTTGGGCATTTTGCTGAAAAATGCAGAGCAGGAACTGAAAGTCATTTCTTCCAACCAGGTAACCATCTGAGTTTGGTCTGAAGCTACACGATTCGGTTACCCACCCGTCTCAGATCTAAAGATGTAGATCTCTTTGTCTGGAACCTGAAAGCAGGTCTGTCTTTTGGAGGCTTGATTAGTCCATCTCTTTTACAGATATGCTCACAAGAAGTCCAGTTCCAGAGCTTGATGGAGTGAGATGAGGTCATTGTGGCTTGTGATTCTCCAGAAGGGCATGTTGTGCTATGAAAAAAAAAAATAAAAAAATACATTAGCCGTAAGTGTGTCTGTGTCTAGTACCCAGCTATAATTCTCTCAGCTATATTATTGTGACAGAGGTCAAGTGAAAGATCCTAATTCAGCGCACTTGTGAGAGTAATAGGGACAAAATGTTCAAAACAAAAGTGGAGTATTTATGCAGTAAGTACACTGTACTTAGATGGGAAATAAAAATACACATCAATTTAAACATATTTTAACCTACAAAAATACTGGAGAGGTCTCTGTATTGAAGATCTTGCTTTCAAAGCAACAGGAATTTTATTTGCCACCAGTTGTACATGTGGTTTGCTCTGCTACTGCTCCTCCGCTTTTGTGCATAAAAACCTGTGTGTGCTGATCGCTTTAACACCTTGTCATAGAAAGTATCCAAATTAAGCAAGATCCTTGCTTGATGTACACAAGTGCATTTAATTTTTTAGCAAGAAAAGTGGGTGGATTTGCAAGCCGCAGGCCACACGGTCTTAAAAGTATAGTAATGATCTGTATGATAAACTTATTTATATTATATATTTGTGTACTTACTGATAAATCTTTTTCTCTTAGTCCATGTGAAACACAGCAACCATGGTGTAAAGCCCCCTCCTAAACACCTTAAGGACCCATGACTGTCCTGGTCCATCTAGGGTTTGTTATACCCTTAAGGACCCTTGACGGTCCTGGACAGTAATGGAATTCTGGGCTCCCCGCGCGGCACACCGTTCGGGGAGTCCGGAATCAGATCACACACACACAAAAAAAAAAAATGCTCTGTGGTCCTCAAGGGACCGCAAAGTACACGTGCGGCCGGTCCTTAAGGGGTTAAGGAGGGCAGTGCACTGAACAAGAGTGGTATCTGAGGCCGATTCCCATCCTACGCCCTTTTACCCCACTTGAACATACTTTGTTTTAACATATAGCAAAGCCAAACGAAAAGAAACAGAAGTGGAACAAGACAGGGAATCCCAGGAACAGAATCCAAGAGGACCCCCTGCCTGGGACTCAAAGCAGTGTTTTTCCTCCAGGAGGTATCTTTTGTTCCACATGGACTAAGAGAAAAGGATTTATTGGCAAGTACACGAAATCCCCTTTTCTCTTACATACTATGTGGAACACAGAAAGCATAAGGATATACCAAAGTATCCACCAAGATACCAGGGTGGGATGAAGGGAAGAAAAAAAAAAAAAAACCTCTCCAAACAGACCAGTTCTAACAGGGGGTTACTTTATCATTCAATTACTCTTGAACTACAACTCTGACAATATTGAAATAACACTCTCCAGCTTTAACTGAACTGAGGCCAAGTCCTGAAGACCATCCTGAAGAAAAGCAAAGACAACCGGAATTAGAAAATGTAGTGTTTGCACACCACTTATCGAACAGGGTCCATACCCTGTCATATGCCTGGAAGAGACTGGCTCACAAGCCTGTAGCATGGGAGTAATTACAGAGTCAGAGAAATCCTTCGCTCTCAAGAGGTTGGCCTAACCATTAAATTCAAATTCTCCACCCGTGGATGACACAGCGGACCCAGAATCAAAAGGTTCGGACATGGAGGAAACCAAAACAGCTTGGCCAAAGATAGCTGGAATAGATCTGAAAACCAGGCCCAACAGGGCTAAAACAGGGCAATCAGTACCACATGTGGATTTTCCACAGCACCCTGGGAATCAGGGGAATACATATGCTAGAAGAAAATGCCATGGAATGACCATGTCTAACACAAGAGCTAGATGATCCCAGGACCTGGCACAGAAGTGTATAAGTTTGCAGTTGACCTGAGGCACAACTAGATCCACTGTTGGGAGACCACATGGGAACTAGCCAGTCTAATAACTTCTGCTTGAGCTGACAGTTGCTAGGATGCAGATGCTGGCAACTGAGAAAATCTGCCAGAACTTTGTCTACTCCTGGAATGTGAAAGGCAGAGGGAGTTAGCATATAAGCCTCTGTCCAAATGAGAATCAGCTGAACCTTGACCCACGCACGCTCACTTCTGTTCCCTCTCTGCGCTTGATGTAAGCCATTGCCCTGTCTGAGTGGAACCGCAGCAGGGACCCCTGGATGGACTAGACCAATGCCACAGAATTAGACTAATCACTTGAAGCTCAAGAACATTTATGAAGAGAGTAGTCTCTGTCCATGTCCAGAGACCCTGTGCAGTCTTAGCAGCCAGAGTCAAAATCCATTGGAACTAAGACCCTATCTGGGATAACCAGTGGCCATCCCAAGGATGGACAGATGAGGCCTCTGAAGCAAACGAAGGTCCACTTTCATTCTGTCAAGCAGGTACATGATACTGGAAAAGTGACATTTATTTGGGCCAATTCTTCAGAGATTACAGCTGAAGCTCCTGTGAATGAAATTAAACAAATGGGACTGATTGTAGAAAAGGTAGCCTAGAACCTCTATGTACTCCTGCACCATTGAAGACATCCAGGCTACTGCCCGAGACACCTGAACAAGCAACAAAAGAATCTTGTCATCTGATAGAAAAACCATAAGATCTCATGCAAAGAAAGAGAAGGACCAGGGATGGAATCAGAAGATTCCTTGAGACTGAGAACCCCTGTTACTCCAGAATAGATACACGCTACTGAATAGGAGTGAATGATATTTCCTGTGAAGGAGCTTTTAGTGCATCAGGGCTAACATAACCTTTAGGAATACAGGCAGAGGCCGCCATCCCAAAGGTTAGAGGGGTTAACTGAAAATTAAGATCTTGGAATGCACAATGCAAGAAATGCTGAAGATCTGCATGGATAGGAATGAGCAGCAAAGTGTTTTATGTCTAGAAAAGCCAAACATTTCCCTGGACTCATGGCAGAAATTACAGAATGTAAGGAAACTATCTTGAACCTTGGAGGGGACACAAAAAGGTTGAGACATTTTAAGTCTAGAATTGTATGGAATCTGCTGTCTTTTTTGGGGACAATGAAAACAGTGGAATAACCACCTTTCTCGAGAAGGAACTGCAATTAACACTTGAACTTCTAGAAGGGAAGATTCTGCATCCCCAGACAGCTCAAGTAGCTCATGCAATAGCAAAAGTAGGGCACAAGGTGGCACTAGAATCCGCAAATTTTGCCTTGAAAAAAGAATCAAGACACTTAATTAGCCTGGTCTTTAAGGGCATCATCATCCAGTAAAAAAGTTGTGTTCTTGACAAGGACAGAAAAATAGGATTTTAGTCTTACCTGTTAAATCCTTTTCTCTTAGTCCATACAGGTTACTGGTAACTTTGAGTAGGCGATCAGCCCCTTTAATAGGCAGGAACAATTCTAAAGAAGCGACTGCTAGGTGGAGCCTACCTCCTTTCCTTAGCTAGCAGCTGGCCAATCCCCAATCCGTAAGATCTGCAGAATAACTATTGACTAGGTAGTAAGAAGGTAAAGGAAGACTCCTGTGAGCATGTACCCAAAAGGACCCCCACATTCTGCCAAAGGAGAGCCAAGCATTGTCCCTTGACAGGGTGGGAGACCAGTAACCTGTATGGACTAAGAGAAAAGGATTTAACAGGTAAGACTAAAATCCTCTTTTCTCTGTCGTCCAATATAGGTTACTGGTAAATTTGGGATGTCCAACCATTAAGTTCCCCAGAGCGGGAAGAAAGGCAAGGACCAGGCGCAGGCCCCCAAAGTCACCAGAGCACCAAAGGACCTAGAGATCATGAATAGCTCAACAATAACCACAAAGTGTCAACGGACACTGAACAGGGGTAAAACAGTCCCCAGGAACTGCACACAGCACACTGAACTAGAGCCAACAGGGCTCAAAAGTGAGAGTGTACTGAGAGATTACGGAGATCCTAGACAGGCAAGGCTGCCTCCAGAATCTTCCTCCCAAAACTGGCATCAGCCGATGCCAGGACATCCACACTATAGTGTTTAGAAAAAGTGTGCACAGATGACTAAGTGGCCACCTTGCACAACTGATCAGCTGAGGCCTGGTTCTTGTAGGCCCAAAGAAGCCCGAATAGACACCTCAGAATGAGCTGTGACCCTGAAGGGAACAGGCTTCTTCCGAAGTTCGTAAGCCTTCCGAATCGTGGATTTGATCCAAGAAGCAATGATTAACTTAGAAGCAGACTTCCCTGCTCTAGGGCCCTCAGGAATGAAACTGCCTCAAGGACTCAGTGTGACGCACATAAAACTTGAGGCAATGAACAACATAGAACAGATGAAGAGCCCTCTCTTTGTGAGAAGTAGGGTTAGGACAGAAGGAAAGAACCACAATCTCCTGATTAATGTGGAACTCAGACACCACCTTCGAGAGAAACTCTTGTGAGGTGCAAAGCACCGCCTTGTCCTTGTGAAAGACCAAAAAGGGTGGTCAGGCCTACAAGACAGGGCATGCAGCTCCACAACACAGCAAACAGAAACAAATGCCAGGAGAAAGGCCATCTTCCACGTCAGCATACGTAGAAGAATGGTTGCCAAAGACTCAAAAGGAGGACGCTGCAGTACTCCCAGAACCAGGTTAAGGTCTCACTGAGGAGCAGAGGACTTAGGGTATGAGCAACACCCAGGAAGAAAACCTCGACATCAGGAATGATAGCAAGACACCTCTGAAAGAATACAGAGAGCGCAGAAGTCTGAACCTTAAGAGAACTCAGACCGAGACCCTTATCCACACCTTCCTGGAGGTAGGAAAGAACTGTAGGAAGGTCAAAATCCTGAGACAGGTCTTTGGCAGCACACCAAGATAGAAAGGTAGGCCAAACACAATGGTAGGCCTTACAGGAAACAAGCTTACAGGCACTAAGCATAGTAGCCACCACTCCAAAAGAAAATTCCTTCTTCAAAACGGAGGATCAATCTCCATGCCATCAAAGCCAGATGATTAACGTCTTCCTTCCAGAGGTAACCCTGCAGAAGAAGGTCCGGACGGGGTGGAAGTCGAAGAGGTTCTGCCACTGAGAGGGCCAGAAGCTCCTGAAACCAAACCTGTCGAGGCCAGCATGGAGCAATCAGAATGACGGGGAAGCACTCCAGTCTCAGCTTCCGTAGCACCCTGTTCAACAGGGGAACAGGAGGAAAGATGTATGCCAGAGGAAATGTCCACGGGATCGACAAGACATCCACTGCCAGACCCAGGTGATCCGCCTAGCAAGAGCAGAACATTGGAACCTTCCTGTTGTGCCTGGTCGCCATCAGGTCGATGCAAGGAAGACCCCACTGCTGGATGATGAGGTTGAACACCTCAGGATGTAGTTCCCACTCTCAGCTGTCTACAGTGTGTCGACTGAGGAAGTCTGCCAGAACGTTGTCTACGCCAGGAATATGAAATGTGGAAATGGCAGGGACATGCTCCTCTGCCCATGATAAAATAGCCTTAACCTCCAGCCAAGCTGCGAGACTTCTTGTGCTGCCTTGCTTGTTGATGTAGGCTACCGCTGTGGCATTGTCCGACTACACCCTGACCGGGCAATCCTCCAGCTGCCTTGTCCAGTGATGTAGGGCATGAAATATCGCCTGAAGCTCGAAGACATTGATGGGAAAAAGATCCCTCCTGAGACCATCTGCCCTGAACACTCAAGTGCCCCAGCATGGCTCCCCATCTGGAGAGGCTGGCATCAGTCGTCACTGTTGTCCAGAAGGGCACCAGGAAGGGTCTGCCTTTCAGGAGATTGTTCAAGTTGAGCCACCACGAGAGGCTCTGCTCCACTTGAAGAGGGAGAGATGGGGCCAGGATTAGAAACCTCTGAAGTTCCCTGGTGTGAGCCATGGCAAACGGGACTGCTTCTATAGTGGAAATGAACTTCCCTACCAAGGATTACAACTTCTTGGCTGGAACCAGACCCTGAGACAGGATAGCCTGGACCTTCAATGCTATCTGATGAGCCACTTCATCAGTGAGAAACCCCATCCCTCTGAGTGTCGAAGAGGAGGCCCAGAAAAACCATCTTCTGTGAAGGAACATGGTCTGACATGTCCAAGCTGATGATCCACCCGTGATGGGAGAGAGCATGAATGCAGTCCTGCACCTTCTGGTGAAGGAGTTCCAGTGAAGAGGCCTTCAGAAGGAGGTCATCCATGTACGGAATCACCCTGATGCTGTTCTGATTAAGGACAGAGATCAATGTTCCCAGGACTCTGCTGAAGACTTGAAGAGCCATTGTCAGGCCAAAGGGGAGGGCAGAAAACTTGAAATGCCCTCGGTCGCAGGCAAAGCGGAGATACTGCCGACTCCCAGGATGAATTGAGATTTGCAGATAGGCATCTTGAAGATCCAGCGAAGCCAGAAATTCCCCAGGAGACATGGCTGCTATCACTGTGTGCAGAGACTCCTGGCGGTATTGGGACCTGACCACAAAGGACTTGAGGTCTTTCAGATCCAAAATGGGGTGACAGCCGCCGTCCTTCTTGGAAGCCACAGAGAGGTTGGAATAGAATCCCAAGCCCCACTCCAGAGGAGGAACTGGCTGCAGGACCACATTGTCAAGAAGAGCCCTGCCAAGCTGAGAGGTAGTGGCGTAAGCGTCCTTCCACCTGTGGGTGGGGACCCGGGTTTGGTGAGTCATGCAGAAGGAGGTTTGGAAGCACTGGGCTTTGTGGAGGACTTGGATCTCCATTGCTGTTTAGGCTTGGATATGGAGCGGGGCCTGAGGGACGTTCTGGGTCGCTTGGCCGAGTCTTCCTGAAAGGGACAAAAAGACGATTCCATTTAACAGGTGCATTTTTCCTCAGGACCAATGGCGTACTCTTCCCTCCTGTGGCCTTGTTGATGAGATACTTGAGCTCAGGCCCAAACAGGGAGGAGCTCTGAAAAGGCAAAGACAGGACAGCCTTCTTGGAGGCCGTGTCAGCAGACAGGATCTTGAGCCAAAGAGCACGTCTGGCTACCACAGACATGGTAGATGCCTTGGCTACCACACGCAAAGTGTCAGTGTTAAACAGGGCAGCAGAGACATAATGCTGAGACTCAGCAAAGTTAGTGGGAAGTCGTAACATGCCAGAAGTAGGCTCCTCCTGATGGACAGCAGAATTGAGCCGTTCAGAACAAACAGCCACAGTCCTATTTACCCATGCAACAGCAAAGGCAGGGCAGAGGGCAGAGCCCGCCGTCGCAAAAATAGCCTTGAGAGAAGTCTCAAGCTTCTTATCAGTCCAGTCATTTAGCGCAGAAGCGTCAGCCATCGGCAAAGCAGTGGACTTAGAAAGCCTGGAAACGGGGCAACAACTTTCGGGGGATGGACTCACTGTGTGAGGGCCGTTTCAGAGAACGGGTAAAGCTTAGCAAACTTCCTAGACACAGATGGTTTCTTGTCTGGAAATTTCCACTCCTCAGACACCAAGAAGACAAGAGTGGGGCTAGGTGGAAAACAAGCATGGGGCCTAACAGGCTCCTGAAACACATCAGAGGGGTCAGAAGACGCCTCCTGCACCAAGGGAATGTTCAGGGTGTGGTCAGCACAGCCCTGATCAGGCCCTCAGCCGAGGGAATGGGGTCAGCCTCAAAGGGTCCCCAAAAAACTGAGATGAAGGAACAGTTGAACAGTCCTTATAAGAGTCCACCAATAATTCCTCCTCAGAGGACTCGGACATATCAGGTACACCCAGCGGTTTAGGCAGGGAAGATCTGATAGGGGCGGGGGCCTGCCACGAGTGGAAGACCCCCTGTAAAGTGGATGGAAGTAGTTGTAAGGTGGATCTGAGGTCCCTGGTAGTAGCCTTAAACGCTTGCATCCATATGGGCTCTAGTGCATGACTGGAGGCCCCTGCAGGGGATTCAGGGGCAGCAGTGCATGCTGGGCAAACATGACCTAAGTATTCTCTATGTAACCCTGAGTGACATGAGAAGCAATGAGCAATGGGGGACACAGACACCACAGTATCCTTAGTCTTAGGTTTAGCCCCAAGGTCTAACGGAGTAGACATTCTCATAGAGTCAAATGGTCAAAGAATCAAAACACCCACAAAACAGCGTGTATGATATATAAATGCACCCCAGAAATGCTAAACAACTTTAGAGTCCAAGCCCTGCGTAGGATACTCGATCTGCAAATACATAAAATGGCTGTGGTGACGGGAGTCAAACAGCAGCGAGCACACGAAGTGGACGCTCATAGGAAACGTAGTTTTGCTAAAGGAGTACCCCAACAGTGCCCAAAGCCCCCTAAAGCCCCAAACATTCCCAGAATGCTGACTGGATGACACAGCAAGAGCAAACCCACAAAATGAGCCATCTCTGACCTCGCTACGTAGACGCGGTTGCAGAGATATGTCCCAAACTGTAAAGTCCCATAGAAGTGAATGAAGCAATGGCGTCTATGCGGTAAATGCATTCCTTAAAGGCGCAGAACATAAAGTTAACAAGGTGAATACCAAAACGTAAAATCACTCAAAAGCCCACTAGAATGAAATAGTAGACACAAACACTGGACCCAATATGAAAAGTGCCCACAAAAAAGTGCTAACCAGCAACAAAAGGGTTAAGTTACCACAGAAACTTGCTTCAAACACCTCACAGACATACAGATAAACCCAATGATTGCATGAGTATGTAATAGGAACTCCAAATGAGACCCCTGTGAGGAGGGGAAGCATGGGACATGTGGACCTCAGCACTCAAAGGGTACTCACCTTTTTGAGCAGGTCTTCTGTCTTCAGATTTCCATATATCAAGAAGAAGTCTCAGTGGGCAACTCCTGGGGAAAGAACTTGCAGCCAATATTTTCCCCCCAGGACTTAGGTCCACAAAAGCACCTGGTAAACTGAGCTATCCACATTTGGGTGATAGGAATTGTCAGTGATGGTAATCTGCCTAATGGTGGTATTCCATATCTAACAGGAAAATAATAAAAAAGCTAAAACTATAGCAGAACTGTTCTCTTGCCTTGCATCTTGACCAAGGAACAAATCTTACTGGTTGGGGATTGGCTAGCTGCAAGCTAAGGAGAGGAGGTAGGCTCCACCCAGCAGTCACTTCTCTGAATTGTTCCTGCCTATTAAAGGGGCTGATCACCTACCCAAAGTTACCAGTAACCTGTATTGGACGACAGAAAAATAGGGTTTAAGTGAACTTACGGTTAAATCCTTTTCTCTTAGTCCATATGGAACAGCATTTTTGAGCTCCCCTCCTTCAGTGGCAGAGCACTTCTAAATAGACCGGATCTTTATTTGAAGCAGAGACTCCCCCTTCCTCCTCTTCTAGCTCAACCACTGCTTTTTTTCCACATATATGCAATGTGGCATAGAAAGATAACAAAAGCAGGACGAAAGAAAGAAACCACGTCAGCAAAGACCCCTAGATGACTCCTCCGTCAGGTGAAAACACCGTTTGTTTATTTCTCTGCAAGGGAGTCCTGTCTTCCATATGGACTAAGAGAAAAAGATTTAATGGCAAGATCAATACAATCCTGTAAGTCAAATATGGAACACATTCCGGGAGGGTACCAGTATTGCACAAGCCATGTCCCCTTAGGGTTCAACTGACACTAAATCATCACAGTGAACAAACCAAACAAGAGCAAACTAGGCTTAAACTACTCAATAGGATGTGGTAGTGTAGGAAAGGAATGGAGTCCTCAACAGGCACAACTGCTGTAAAGGGATAGTAATACTCAAAATATAAAACAAGTTGTTATAGGGTTTATCCGTCCCCCCACATAAAACAAGAGTACTACCACTGCTGAAAGGAGTTTTATTCAAAAGTTATTACAGCTCAAACTTGAATTTTCTAGGTGCAGTATCACAGTGGCGCTGTTGCTACACCATCCTATGGAGATTTATGGTCAACTGATCAGAGCTGCCCATAGGATGGTGTAGCAACAGCGCCACTGCACAATTTCAGGCCACTGTAATACTGCACCTAAAAATATTCAAGTCTGAGCTCTAATAACATTTGAATAAAACTTCTTTCAGCAGTGGGATTAGCCTTGTTTTACTCAGGAGGATAAACCCTACAAACATTATTATTTTTTTCATTTTTTTTTTTTTTACAATTTAAGTATTACTATCCCTTTAAGGACCTTCAGGTCAAAACCGGCATCAGACGAGGCCAAAACATTGACAAGTTAGTGTTTCGTGAAAGTGTGTATGGAGGACACGTAGCCACCATGCAGTTATTCAGCAGAGGTTTGATTCTTGTAAGGCCAAGAGGCAACCATCGACCTGGTGGAGTGTTCTGTGACTCTAAGGAACAGGTTGCTTCTTGGTTACTTACACCTGGCATATGGTAGCCTTGATTCAAGAAGCAATAGTGACTTTGGATGCTGCCTGACCTTGCTCTTGTATCCCCAGGAATGACAAAAAAAAAAAAATAAAAAAAAAAAATGCGTACAATGCACATAGTACATCAGGCATTGAACCACATCCTAGAGGTGGAGGACCTTCTCGGTTTGGGAGGAAGGGTCAGGACAAAAGGAAACAACAACAATTTCCTGGATGATGTGAAAGTCAGAAGACTTTACATAAGAAACCTTTAAAATTATGAATTATCACCTAAACATACCACCTATTTTGGGATAAAGCTTTGGTGTTAATTTATAAATCTGAAGAAAAAAAAAAGTGAGGTTGGGATCAAGCTACATATCAAGATATTTGTCCACCAGGGCTAAGTTACGATTATACTAGGTCACACTGGATAGATGGGTATTGGAGATTATTCAGTTTCTGCTTTGTATCAAATACAATTGTGACCTTTTTGTCAGTGTTTAAGAACAGTTTTCTCTTGGCTATCCATATTTCAACTTCACAGAAATCATGCTGTAATATGTCCTCAAGTTGAGATGTCTGAATTTATAGTGTAGATTATGGAGTCATCTGCATATATGTGCACATAAGATGCTTTGCAAATTAAGGGCATATTATTTATAACCAGAAAAAAATAGAAGAGGGCCAAGAATGGAGAATTGAGGAACCTCACCTGTTACTTTGAGAGGAAGATAAATATTGTCAGCAATAGACATATTGTGTTCTGTCTAAAAAAAAAATCGGGTCAGAACCAGTTTAGAAAATGATTACCTAATATTGAACTTTATTATTATGGTCTACTGTATGAAAGGACAAAACAAATAGCTTCAGTGAGTTCGACATTTTCCATGCCAGTCTGGATATCATTGCATTGCAGGGCAGTGACTGTTGAGTGATATGGATGAAAGTATGATTGAAGTGGGGTGAAAAAACTGAACAATCCTTAATGCTTATTTAGTTGCACATGGACACATTTCTTTAGGATATTAAATGTGAGGAGCAGGGATATTGGTCTGTAATTTCCCCACCCATTTTTACTCCCTCTTTTGAGGACTGGCACAACTCTAGCCACTTTGTAGGCTTTGGGCATATACCCGAATGACAGGGAGGCATTAGTGATGCAATAGAATGGGCAGTGACTGAGGTACTGAGCTTTAATAAAATAGCTGGTAGTTGGTCAGGCCCGGATCACGATTTCATTTTTGGGTTGACGAGGTGTTCATATACTTCACTATTGTTTACTGGTACGAAATCGAATTCATTAGTTTTGTTGGCCCAGGCTGCAAGTGAAAGAGTATTCCATGCATGTTTCTACTTCAGAACAACCTTTGTTTTGTGTAATCAGGGAGGTGGCATATCCAATGAAATAGCTGTTGAATGCATTAGTTATAGTTGATGGGTGAGAATGGTTGGGGGGGGTTTGTAGATATTTTTATTAACCTTCCAAAAGTTGGTCGGTTTTGATATGTTACTGTTATCAGTAAAATATTGTGCTGTATGTAATGTGATCATAGGATGAGCCAGCTTGTTTAAATTTTGTTCATCAGGCACCTCTGTAATTGTATAACTCAAACAGGTCAGCCAATTCTCAGGGTAGATGGGACCCTCTTACCCTGATCTTCCTTAGTGGAGAATGAATTCTTGCAGGTCTGTAATACCCAGAGTTAAAAAAGTCAGTTGCCGAGTATTAAGTGTATTCTATACCATGGGCAATTTCTTAGATCATTTTGGAAAGGCTGGAGACCAGCCAATTAATATTAAAGTCCCCAAGAATCAACAGCTCACTTTTCTTGAGTGGCAATCTCGTTGAGGTGGTGGGTTATGTCCGAGAGGGACTGTGCTGGTGTATTAGGTGGCCAATAGATGCAAACAATTATGATTTGTTTTGAGAAGGGGAGAACAATTTTGCAAGCAATGTTTTCATAAGAATCAGAGTTACATAAGTAAGTTAAAAGTAATTTAAAAGTGTAAAGATTATAGACTCTTGTGTGTATATGATTATGCCGCCTTCTCTCTTTGGTCAGTGCTTGTTAAAGCATGAGTATCCTTGCATGACAACATCAGTATGAAGTATATTCAGACTTAGCCAAGATTCAGTGAGAATAAGGATTATCTGTTTGTATGCATAACACCATGCTTTTAGTTAATCCATTTTGGGCGGTATACTACTTATGTTGCAGTGCACAAAATGCACTAAAGGTGAAGTTGCCTTTTGTTGCTGTTTGAGGGTCAGGGTTGATTTTTATGTCATTTGCCAAGGCAAGCAATAAAATGCATGACACTTTACTGAGTTGTTTGCAGTGAGCATATAGTGAAAGGGTGCAATGCTGGCTATGATTACTGGGGCTCGGTGAGTTTCTTTTAAGTACTCTCCACCAGCACTGCAGAAGTCCATGGAAGATTAATATGTTATGGTGAAAGTGAGGAGCATGATTGCAGGTATGAAAGGAAACTATCATTCGAATATCATTTAACACTGAACCCTTGTTCAAACTACAGCTGCAGCTGTTGAACCATAGCTATAATATGTACTTCCACTATACCTGTTTAGCTGCCATTTCTTCATCACGGCCATCTCCAATTACCACATATGTAACTCTTTTTCCAAACCTTGTCACTATTCTTTCAAAGCAGCTCTCTTTTCCTAATAAAAATATACGAATAAAGAATATATACTGTTATTGTCATATGATAATTTTATCAGTGCATTTGCAGTACAAACTGGGGTTTTCCAGTCAAAATTAATTATTACTAACCAGGGGCTCTCTGCATTAAGATTTGGGGCCATATTCAGGAAGCAAATGATGAGCAAATTTGGAGTAAACTAACAACCATAGGGGTAAATTAATTTTCTTGCAACTTTTCCTTCAAGTCCCAGTGATGGCCAATCACATCTTTTGCAGTGAGGTAGTAAATGGGTTACTTGTGGGACCAGGGATTTACATTTCTGCAGGCCTTTGGTCCCACAATGACCCCCTCCACTTCGTCGTTTGGTGTTGTGTAATGATGTCATTGTGCATGCATGAAATTGTGTCACTGAAATGCTGGACCACTAGGTAGAATTTTTGAGCATGGGGAGGCTCTTTGAGAGACTATACGTGTCCCTCTCCCCCCACCCCTCCCAGAGCCAATCAGGCTAATAGTACCCTCATTTGAAAGAACTTTGACAAGTTCACGGGGGTGAACACAGATCACCCCCATGAACAAAATGCATCATTTAACATACGGAATATGTGGGTCTCAAAAAGAGCTCCTTTGCCACCTCCTATAGATTTAAATTTAATTTAACCTCGAGTGCCAGGGAGGTGAGAAATACATTGGGCAGTGAGCAGTTCATTTACCATGCACTGCTAACTCCACAGGCACTTAAAGGGTTGATAGTGAGCAAAGTGAATGTATCCATATCTCATGCATGCACCCATAACCATCATACGCATCCACCCATAATCATCATAAACACAAAGTATGCGCACTCACACATACACTAAGGGGACAGGTGAACAAACATCTGGAAGAGGAAAGGCCCCTCTTTCAGATGTGAGCACTTGTAAAAATACTTATGGGTTATCAATTGATATATATCTATAGGTCATCATCAGCAGCGTTGTCGATCCATTGCAGGATGAATGGCTGCACAGCAAGCATCTAACAAATACGGTCCTGTGCCTTTTGTTGCTCGTATGTACAAATATATTTGGTAATTTCATCTACTCATCTGGTATTTGGTGTTCTTCTAGGGTGTTTAGTATAGAGTGGAATCCATATCAAAATTAGTTTGGTCCATCTATTGTCAGGTCTTCTTGCTATGTGGCCTGCCCATTTCCATTTCATGAGCTTTACTCTATCAGTGAGGTCACAGATCTTTGTTGATGAATCCATGCACACATTGTTATGTTTAGAATTCACCTATCTATATTTCTCTGCGTAACCTTAAGTTTTTGTATGACTTTAGATTTCAACTTCCATGTTTCACAGCCATACATCAGGACTGGGAGGACACACTGAGAAATTTAGATAAACTGAGTGAACAGGCAGAAAAGTGGCACACATCATTTGATGTAGATAAATGGAAGGTTATACAGTTGGGCTGTAGCAACAAACTCGCTATATATACTCTAAATGGGAAACAACTTTGGGAATCCTCATTAGAGAAAGATTAAGAGTACTGATAGACAGACTTCACAGCAGTGTACAGAATCACTCAGCTTCTGCAAAAGCAAATAGGGTACTAGCATGCATGAAAAGAGGTGTAGATGCAAGGGATGCTAATATTATCCTACCTCTGTACAAATCCTTGGTTTGGCCTCATCTAGAATATGGAGTACAATTTTGACCGCCAGTTCTTAAAAAAGACATTGTTGAACTGGAAAAGGTGCAGAGACGTGCAACAAAACTGATAAAGGAATTGGAAGATCTGAGTTATAAAAAGAAGCTAGCCAAACTGGGTTTGTTTACATTAGAGAAGGGACGTCTAAGAGGTGATATGATTACCATTTACAAATACATTCAAGGTCAATACAAAGAACTATCCAATTAATTATTTATGCCAAGAGCTGAGCTAAGAATCAGAGATCATCCATTAAGACTAGAGGAAAGGCGCTTTCGACTAAAACAAAGGCAGGTATTCTTTACAGTAAGGGCGGTAAAGCTATGGAATTCTTTGCCTCAGCATGTTGTACTTGAAGATAATGCAACTGCTTTCAAAAAAGCAATGGATGCCTATCTAGCACAGAACAATATTGAAAATTATGACAGATGGCTACAAAGCAGATAGGATGTTGCTGCAGGAAATTGACTGCCATTTGGAGTCAGGAAGGAATTTTTTTTACCCACTTGGGGCTAAATTAGAAATTGCACCAGAGGCCTTTTTTGCCTTCCTTTGGCTCAACAGGGGCGTTTTTGGCATGGGCTGGACTTGGACACGTCTTTTTTCAGCCTCTTCAACTATGTTACACTGGTCAAAAAGCTTTCCCTGAGGAAGAGTGGTACATATTTTTCTTAAAGACAGTGCTACTAAGTTTGCCAGATGTTTATCAACAAAAATTTGTCTCTCGATTTCCATAGTGTTTCAGACAGTTGACATTTCCTGTCCAAGGTAAACATACTTGCTCAATTCTTCTAGTACTTGTCCAAAATTGTGGTAGACCTTTTTTGTGCTTTTGCACCCCCTACAGTATGAGAATACTAATGTCATACCATTTTTCTCCTCCAGCTGGAAGTACGTACTGAATATGGTAGTATTCCATGTTTCCATGGATATCAGTATATATTTTCCCTCTACCACCATCTTCTGGATAGATTTGCATGCAACAACCTCAAAGTAGAAGGGCGAATTACACCTTATTTAATGCGCTTGGTTGTCTACTTTCCAAAATAGTATGTATTGTGGACCCTTTCCCCATATCCGTAATTGTTATTACTATTTTAGTGAGGCAGGTAATAGAAAATAAAAATGATAGGTGTAGTTTAGGGCTGCTGGCAATGCTTACAGTATTTAAAACCATAACAGATTTGGGCTTGCAGTAGGTACTATAGCAGACAATTCAATGGTTTTCAAATATTTTGGAACTTGAATCTGTGGAAATGTTAAAAATAAGCAATTTAACATTAGCACCGCATTTTGGAAACAACTGTTCTCACCCATCTAGGGGCAGAAAGGCAAGTGGCCTCAAATTTGTTGCAGTGGGTTGTCTTCTTTCTAAAATGGTATGCATAGTCTACCTTTTCTTCACAACTTTAGTTATAGGAAATTCCATAGTTTTCAAAGATTTCAGTACCTTGGATGGGGTAGAAATATAAAAAAGACAAAAAAAAAAAAAACCAAACACTTTTGCTTCTTTCCAAAATGGTATGCCTTGTCTACATTTTCTTCTTGTCTGCAGTTTTTACAAACATTTTTTGTGCAATTATGTATTAAAACAAAATGGCATTTTGGAATGCACAGTTTTGTTCTTGTGGCACCCCCTACAGTATGGTAGCTCATACCAATACAATATAATTTCACTCAGGGGTGTGTCGCTAGCTGTCTAACCTAATTTGGTATTCCATGGTTTTCATGGATACCTGTTTATGTGAAAGTGTGTAAAAATTAAGTGAAATAACACTTTTTAAAATTTTTTGCTATAGTTTCATTTCTGGCAATATCATAGCAAACAAACCTTGAGGTAGAAATGTACGTGACCAATCCCTGAAATCGGAATTCTATGTGCTTTTGATTAATATATCACCTGTAGGGTTAACTGGTTTACCTTGTTATTTTATGCCTGAATTGTACAATAGTGCCAAATCTGTGGGGTTGGGGTTTTTTTTTTTTTTTTTCTTTGAGCTGCTAATTTTTATAGGAAGACCTATGCATAAAATGACGAGTTTTGGTTTGGTTAAAGGCTAGTTAATGTTAAACAGAGAAGCATACATGTTTGCTAGTGGAACATAAAAAAACAGTACACTCTAGGACAGTTCTCTGTCATGTACAGTAACGGAATTTCAAAGCAAACAAACGACTTTTTGTTTGTTTGCATTCTTGATAAAATTGTTTGGTCATGTTCTGGGGTATCCACAAAGCAACTGTATCTTTTGGTACTACAAGGTCTACAAAACACCTTCATAAGGATGGTCTGAAGGTGAAGATTCTCTCCCAGTTTCTCTTTACCATTGTCTAGAAGCCCATTTCAGCATATAGCCTAGATAAAAGAAAAATTAGAGACTGAAGGTGGACACCTTGTGCCTCCTTGCTTGTTGATGTAAGCCACGGATGTGGAAATGTCTGACTGGAAGCAGACTGGACAGCCCCTCAGTGGAGAGGACCAGTTCACCAGAGCATGGAGAATTGCTCTGAGCTCCAGAATATTGATGGATAGGAGGGTCTCCTCCGCATTCCAATGATACCGAACCCCCAGGTGACCAGGACAGCTCCCCAGCAGAAAAGGCTGGTGTCTATTGTCACCAGAGTCCAATACTGTACAACAGTGGGTCTCCATTTTCTCAGGTTGGGGCAGTTCAACCACCAGAGGAGTTCCTGTCTCACCTCCTGGGGAAGAGCGACCGGACGATCCAAGAGTTCTCAGTTCCCCCAGTAAGCCCAGATAGTAAACCTCTAAAGCTCCCTGGGGTGCGCCATGGAGTACGGAACCGCCTCCATGGTGGATATTATTTTGCCCACAAGGGATGAGAACTTGCGTACCCAGGAAAACCAGATCCTGGAGAAGGAACTGGAGCAGACTTGTCCATGTTCAGGATCCACCCATACTAGAGGAGGATCTGAGCACATTCTGGACCTGATGGTCCAGAAAATCCCTGGAAGGAGTCTTCAACAGAAGGTCATCCATGCACGGAGTCACCTGAATTCCCTTGGTGTGCAGGAAGGCAATCAATGCTCCTATGACCCGTTTGAACACCTGAGGAGCAGTGGTGAGCCCAAAAGGGTAAAGAGGTAAACTGGAAGTGCCCCAAGGTGCAAGCGAACTTAAGGTACTTCTGACTGTCCGGATGAATTGGAACATGCAGGTACGCATCCCACAGATCCAGAGAGGCCATAAATTCCCCTGGACACATTGCTGCAATGACAGAGAACAAAGACTCCATCTTGTAGTGAGTATGGACCACAAAAGAATTGAGGTCCTTGAGGTCCAGGATAGGGTGACTGCCGCAATCCTACTTGGAAACTACAAAGAGGTTTGAATAAAAACCTAAAACTCTCTCTTGCAAAGGTACCGGAGCCAGAACTCCTTTGTCCAAGAGAGTCTGGACCGCCCCATTGAAAAGGCTGAAATTTCTTGGCCCACAGGGGATCAAGAAAGGAAGAATCTGAAGGGAGACAGGAATACAAAGGGAATCCTGTAACCTCCTGAAACCACTTGTAATGCCCACTGATCCGCAATAGAGCCTGCCCAAATGCTTGAAAAATATTGCAGGCGACCACCCACAGTGAGAAGCAGACCAGAGTTTGGCGAGTCATGCTGAAGGAGGCTTGGTGGCTTAGGGTTTGATGGAGGGGTGCTTAGACCTCCACTGCTTCCTGGGCTTGGGGGTGGAGCGAGGGGTGTTGGCCTGAGACCCAGCCAGACTCTGAATTTGCGCTTAGCTTTGGTGGGGACAAAAAAAGATTCTGCTTTCTCTCCAGATTATGGTGCTTTTTTGAAGCTGAGAAAAGAAAGAGCTCTTGCCCCCAGTGGCCTCATTTATGATATTCTTCAGTTCGGGACCAAAAAGGGATGTACTCTGAAAAGGGAGATAAAGGAGTGACTTCTTAGATGATAGGTCAGCTGACCAAATCTTAAGACACAAGGTACGTCTGGTAGCCATATAAAAGGCAGAAGCCTTAGCGTCAAGCCTAACAGTGTTAGAGGGCATCAGTCACACAGTTCTGAGCCACAGACATGTTAGACAAGATATCCAAAAGGTCCTCCTTAGGGGCACCTTTACGGTCAGCGTCAGTAAGCTGTTCAGTCCTCATAGCAATGGATCTGGTAACCCATAGAGAAGCCAATGTAGGCCTCAAGGAGGCACCTATGGCAGCGAAGAGAGATTTCAGGATAGTTTCAAGCTTCCTATTATTTAAATCCTTAAGTACTGTGTCATCTGCAAAGTACAAAGCAGCGAATTTTGAGAGTCTAGAAATAGGGGGTCAAGCTGAGGAGGTGTAGCCCACCGAGTCAAGGCTGCATCAGAAAAGGGATACAGCTTAAAGAACCTCTTGGAGATCGTAAGACTTATCTGGAGTCTTCCACACATCCAGGATAACCTGATCCAGACTGGGATTAGGCGGAAGCAGAGTAATGGCCTTCTTGCGTCTTTAAAATACGTCAGAAGTAGCCTGTCTCTACAGGGTTAACAGGAATATGTAGGGTAGTCAAAACCGCCTTGATAAGACCTTCAGCAGAGGGTTCAGTGTCAGCCTCATAGGGGTAACCATAAGTATGGGTTGAAACCCCTTCTGCACAGTTGTCATCCTCAGACTCTTCAAATGAATCCTCCTCAGAGGAATCAGAGCAATCTGGAATACCAGGGGCCTTAGGAGCAACAAACCTGAATGAAGTGGGGGGCTTCCAAGATTGAAGAACCCCCTGAAGTGAAAGAGGAAACTGTGCCATAATGGATTAAGTCCTTGACCCAATGTGACTCTTGTTCATGGCTGGAGGGCCCTAGCGGAGAAGCAGGGGCCACAGTGCATGAGGGGCGTAAGTGACCTCTCTAGGAAGCCCAGCTTAGCATGAGGAACAGTAAACAAGGGGGGTCAAAGACGCCCCCGAGTTCTTAGCCTTAGGTCTAGCCCTTTGTCCCTTTGGAGTCGACATCCTAACAGGAGAAGTTCTTACAGTAATAGGAAACCCAAACACTGTCACCCAGATTAATAAAATCACCCCAGAAAGTTGAAAATGTACTTATCTGGCAGGCAAAGAATTAACCTGAGGAGGAGAGCAAAGGAATCCAAGCCCTGCGTAGGATACTCAGCCAAGAAGAGAAAGAAAATGGCAGCCTATCAGAGAAAAGCCTGTGAAACTGCCGATATGGGAAATGTAGTTTGTCTCATGGAAGTATCCCAAAAAACAGAACCTGAACCCCCCAGGGACCCCCAAGACAATGAGGACATGAACCAGAGTATAGGAGAAGGGGAGACCAGAAGAATGAGCCCTCTCTCAACTCGGTACATGCAGCGGTTTCAAAGATACGTTCCAAAGCCGTCTGTCCCATAGAAGTCAATGGAGCAATTGTGGCTATGCGGTAAAGTGTGCTCTTAAAGGTGCGGAATTCAAATAAACTGAAAATCGTTGCAGGTCGTCTTTTTTCAGATTACCATTGTGAATGAAGCCACCTCATAGACCCTCCTCCTGGGGGGGGGGGAGAGAGAGAGAGAGAGAGACACACATGGGTTGGATGATTCTCTCCCAGGGCTGCAAGGGTCCGTAACAGCACCTGATAACTGGGCAATCCTCCAGGGTAAGACAGTAATGGTAATCTGTCTAATGGGGGAATTTGGACCCCATATCTCATAAAAAATAAAATAAAATAGCTAAAAATTAAGCAGAACTGTTCTCGGCCCCTAGCCAGGATCTTGGAACAAATCTATCTAGCGGGGCTTAGTGAGGTAGTCTGATATGAAGGAGGAGGGCTCCACCCCTGCACTTCTTTGAGAATTGTTCCAGTCCACTGAGTGGAGCTGTCGACTCCCCATGGTACCTGTGAGTTATATTGGACAGCAGAGAAAGTACAGTCCTGCCCTGAACTCAAACAACTTGCTTGTCTCCGGTTGGGTTGCTCTGTGTTCCACAAAGACTAAGGAGTTTTTGGTAAGTACAAATGTGGAATACAAGAACCATGGGGATATACCAAAGCCATCCACATAGATTCCAAGAAAGGAGAGAAAATTCCCTCAAAACACAGACCAGCTCTAAATTAGAAACTGGAACATGAACCTCAGGTGTTAACGGACACCAGCACAGAAAACTGAGGAACAGGAAACCCAAAGATTACAGGAAGAAAACCTATGAAGGGCACCATGGAGATATACCAAACCTATTCCAACAGGATTCTAGGAAGGAAGAGAAAAATCTCAGAATACAAACTAGCCTCAATAATGACAAAGCAGAAACAAGTATGAACATCTGGTGTCAACGGACAATGACACATCAAAATAAAGTAACCGCAAAAGAGGTTAATAGAAAAAGCAAAGAAAGGCTCCAACAGGCACCATGTCCAGTAGGTTATTCCATCCAATTCTGGCTTCAGCTGAGGCCAGGACACTGACTCTGTAATGCTTAGCAAAAATGTGAAGTGACACCCACATTACTGCTCTGCAAATTTATTTCTCCAACTCCAAATTCATGTAGATGCAGGAACCACCCACCACTCCGGTGGAATAAGCTATGACTATAAAGGGCACAGGCTTTTTCCAAAGCACATAGGCCTGGCGAATGGTTGCCTTGATCCAGGAAGTCGCTGTCAGTAACAAAAAGTTAGTCCAAGTTGCTGAAAGGTTTTGTGCATTGAACATAGTATTTTAGACATCTAACTATGTCAAAATAGCGAGCTGTACACTCGGACAGAAAAACAATTTCCTGTTTAATATGAAAATCAGTAACCATCTTGGGAAGAAACCCAAAGAGAGTTTGCAGAACCACCAAATCTGCATGAAAAATTAGTAAGTGATGTCTACAAGACAAAAAGCCTGTAGTATGGCTTGGTCTTAAGAATCAAGAAGCAAAGTGATACAAAAGTCAAATGCTCAAAAAGATCAGTCTGAAACACTCCCAGGACCAGCGAGGCCCATGGTGCCAAGAAGGGCGCTCCCTGACATACATGGCGGCTCAGTCCATTAATTTTACGTTAAAACCATATATTCAAAGTGTACCTACGCTTATTAAGGACACTACAGAGTTCTTAACCCTTTAAAGACCAGCAGGCCGGGAAGCGGATTCCCCTTAAGGACAGCTTTGATGTCATTCGGTGAGCCAGCATACGTGATTGATCATGTGTGCTGGCTCGCCGAACGAGAGTCCACGACCTCTCCGGTCTTGGAGCAGTCCGTTTCATAAACGGCAAGTACTCACAGAGCTCTGTAAGTAAAGAAGTATGTGACAAGCTAGGACCCACATCGGTCCTTTAGGGAAGTTTACTAATGACAGTCATAGTAAGTCACCAGTCATTAAGGAGTTATCACGGTGCCTGTGATTCGTGCTGTTCTGTGTCTGTCACTTGCTGAGTATTCCTGATTGGCTGTCTGCTATTAGCCCTCCTCACACAGCCTTTTTAAACCCAGGTTGAGTACTTCCAGGTTGCCCTTTCGTGGTGTTTCTGACTTCACTTGGCCTGATCTGCATGTCAGGCTTATGGGCCTGCTGTTCCTGCTGATCCTGTGTTCCGATGTTCCAGTGTTCCTGTATGCTGGTGTTCCGGTGTTCCTGTGTTCCAGCACCTAGCGGGTTAATCTTGCTGAGTTCCTGTGTCTCCTGCCTCCCACTTCTCCAGCCGGTTCGCTCTGCACCGGCGGTTCCGGTGGTTCCAGTCATCTGTCAGTGCATCTGTCTCGCCACGGTGGACTCCCCGTTGGAGTGTAGGGCTCCTGCTCTAGCCCCGTCGCTCCGGCGACATTGTTCTTCTCGCTGCTGCTTATACATTGTTGGTTCCAGCGTGCGGACGCTGGTTTACTCCATTAAACCTGGTAGCGACACTTACTGTTGGTTCCAGCGTGAGGACGCTGGTTTACTCCATTAAACCTGGCTGCGATAGACACTGTTGGTTCCAGCGTGCGGACGCTGGTTTACTCCATTAAACCTGGTGGCGACACTTACTGTTGGTTCCAGCGTGAGGACACTGGTTTACTCCATTAAAACCTGGTGGCGACATTTACTGTTGGTCCCAGCGTGAGGACGCTGGTTTACTCCATTAAACCTGGTTGCGATATACACTGCTTGTTCCAGCGCGAGGATGCTGGTTTACTCCATTAAACCTGGTTGCGATATACACTGTTGGTTCCAGCATGAGGACGCTGGTTTACTTCATTAAACCTGGTTGCGATATGCACTGTTGGTTCCAGCGTGCGGACGCTGGTTTACTCCAGTAAACCTGGTTGCAACATTTACTGTTGGTTCCAGCGTGAGGACGCTGGTTTACTCCATTAAACCTGGTTGCGATATACACTGTTGGTTCCAGCGTGCGGACGCTGGTTTACTCCATTAACCTGGTGGCGATATTTATTGTTGGTCCCAACGTGCGGACGTTGGTTTGCTCCTGATCTATCCAGTACTGAGGCTAGGTCGCTGTCCACTCCTATGCAGTCGTCCGATCTTCCCTGGCAATAGACTTCTGCTGAGTAAGACCTTAGTTCCTATTCCTCTCTGCTGTCATAGTCATCTGACAGCTGGTCTACTCACTCAGGCTGCCCTGCCCGGTATTGGTAAGGCTGGTAGAACCTTTGTCGTTACCATCCTTAAGGTTGCCTTACCCGGTATTGGCAGGGCCGGTAGAGCCTAATACAGTGTTCCTCAGGCTGCCCTTCCCGGTATTGGTAAGGCCGGTAGAACCTTGTACATTACCATCTTTAAGGTTGCCTTACCCGGTATTGGCAGGGCCGGTAGAGCCTACACTCCGTACTCCTTTGGGCTGCCTTGCCCGGTATTGGTAAGGCCGGTAGAACCGGTATATGTCATCTCACGGTTGCCTTACCCGGTATAGGCAAGGCCGGTAGAGCCTGTTATTGCTACTGTCACTTAGGTTGCCTTGCCCGGTATTTTAGGCAAGGCCGGTAGAACCTATTGTATGGACTATTATTGTTGTATTGTTATGTATGTTTCTCTATGGGGATTGCCTTAACTTTTCAATAAAGTTACGTTTTTACCAAACCTTACGTCTGAGAGTCTTTAAAAACCGTGACAGGAGTTAAACAACAGTAAGATTAAATATCGGGATGTATTGATATGTAATGACGGTGCAGGGATACAAACCTCATTGCATGTAAAATCGACAGACTGGAATACACTTTTACATGAGTGGAGTCAGCATCCTAACATCTTTGAAAAAGGGTGTTGCTACTTTACAGCTGATGCATGTTAAATGCATAGTGACTGAATCAAATGAAGCAGTGGTCAAACTAAAAGATATGGGTTTGAAAATCATCAAGAGAGGGTACTTAAGTAAGGAGAACATCTCAATATGTATGCAAACAGTGGCTGTGATGGACAGACACTTATGGGATGGGAATATAATTTTACCTCTATATAAATCTTGTTAAGACCTCACCTAGAAGAGGGTGATAGGATTACCATTTAGAAATATTTGATACCATTTACAAATATTTGAGGTCAATAGAAAAATCTCCAAGGAACTATTTACTAACATAGCTAAGCAAACAAGAGGACAACCGTTAATGCTAGAGGAAAGGTGTTTTAGACTAAAACAAAGGCATATATTGTTTACAACAAGTTCAGTAATATCATGGAATTCTTTGCCTAAGGATGCTGTGAATGCAGATACTATAATTGTTTTAAAAAATGAAATGGATACCTATCACAGAAGAATATTATGACTGTTGATTTCATAGCAGATAGGATGTTGATCCAGGAAAATGTCCATCTGCCATTACTCGTCAGGATGGATTTTTTCCTACTTGGTGCTTGATTGAAAATGGCTTCAATGTTTTATTTTTTTATATTTTACCTTCCTTTGGATCAGCAGGGGAGATATGGCATGGGCTGACTCATGGACGAATGTCTTTGTACAGCCTCATCAACTGTGCTACTACCTTACATATGGAACACAGGAACCATCGGGTTCTTTGAGGAGGAGACTCTCTCTTCCTCCTCCAGCTCAACCCCACCTATTCTCCCAGATTAATGTATAGCAATGTGGAACTGAAAAGTAGGAAATCCCCTGAACAAAGACCCTAAGAGGACTCCCTCCCCGAGGAAGGAAACCACTTTCTCCAGATGGGAGTCCTGTGCTCCATATGGAGAAAAGGATTTAAATTGCATGTTCACTAAAATCCTATTTTGTCAGTCTTACATTCAAAGTAAGACATATGAACCAAACCACCCATTAGATTCCAGGGAGGCCCACAGGGCACTCACGTGGCTTTTTAGGCCAAATCTACTCCATTCTGCTACACGCCCTTGCGGATGACCTACCTCCGTATTCCTCTGCCTGGAACACTGAACTGGGCACAACTCTTACTGCAGACAACTGCCGTGACATTTGGACTTCCCACAAAGCTCATCCTCTCATGTGCTCTAAATTAACTTTAAATTCTTGTATAGATGGTACTATACTCCAAGCCATCTTCATAGGATCAACTCCTTGAATTCCTCTCTGTGTTGGCGATGCTCCCTTTATAGGGGCACCTACATCCTATAGTGTGCATGCCCCTCTCTTCAAACCTTATGGTCTCAATGTATCATGATATCTCTGCAGCTAAATCTTTAATACCCGCTCACTGGAGAGATTCCTCTCCTCCAACAATGGCAAAGTGGCACTCAAGGTTTAGTGACCTTTTACTATCGGCCGAACTCTGATAAAAAAAAAAAAAAAAAAAAAAAGTTCAGATACAACTTACCTCTCAGATATTCTGATCCAATGGAACTCTATCACCATGACTGCCTTATTGCTCTAGTGCACACTCAACCACATTACTTCGATGCTCTCGATCGGAACTACCTTCTTATCGCGCTCTCTCTCTTGTCTCTGCTACTCTGTTTTCCTACTATCCTCCCCTTTTCTCTCTTTACCCTATCACCTCCCCCTCTCACCCACACTTTCCTCCCTTCCACCTTGAATCACTACTAAACTGACAATTGCAGTATTTTTTTTCGAAATTGTGTAGGTTTGTGTATCAAAGACTTTAGAGCATAATGTTTAAGCTTTACAGCCTGTTTTTTCAAACCTGTAGCGATCCTGCACACTATTGTGTCTGTTCGCATGTTATATGTATATGTATTACTGCCTTTGTCCTAATAAAAAATATTATTCAAAGATTCCAGGAAGGATACCAGTATTCTACAGGACTAAAGTAGTAACCTCAGACTATCAAAGTAAACAAACCAAACAAGAGCAAAGGGTTGTAACACAGCAACCTTTCATACTGAAAACAAAAGCCATTATAAACAAAAAAAACTGCAAGGAAAAGGGTTAATCAGGTTCAAAGGGACGTCTCTGAAGAACGCCCATGACCACAGGGGTGTGACATCCCTAAAAGAGGATGGCATTTGCTACCCCTTGAACAAAAGTTTTAACATTTGGCAAAATAGCAATGCACGTCTGGAAGATGACTGGAAAAGCGGAGATATGAACCTTGATCGTGGCCGACACCACTTCAGTGCCCACAGCACGTCCTGAGACACAAGCAGAATCTTATCCTCTGAGAGGAAGATGGGTGTCGAACCACATAACCAGGAAAACATGGGAAGGGATCGGAGAGGGTTTCTGCAGATTCCAAATCTACCTGTGGTGGACTAAAATGCTTGTGCAGTCTTGAAGAGTTGGAAGCTCCATGGAATCTTCATTGCATCAGTGGCAAAGGCCAGAGGATACCCTATCCAGGAGCAGAAGGATGGCACCTTCCTGTTTTCTCTGGTTGCCATGAAATCTATCGTAGGCACACCCCACAGATAGAACACTTCTGGATTAGGTTCCAACTCTCCTGGATCTACATCTTGGTGACCATGAAAGTCCACCAAAATATTTTCTACCCATGGAATGTGGCAGATATGTCCGGAATGTAGATCTCTGCCCACAGAGAATGCTCCTCACTTTGTTCCAAGCAGCCAAGCTGGAAGTATCTCCTTGCATTAGACATGTCAGCAAGGGTAAAAGAAAAAGAAAACCACTGTGGAACTCAGCAGAAGTGGCAAATATAGTAAAGGAGAATAAAGAAGCATTTAAGAAATATAAGCAGACACAGAAGGAAGAAGATAGGCATCAGTACAAGACTAGGCTGAAGGAGGCCAAATGCATTATTAGATGTGGCAAAGCACAGACAGGGGAAAAAATTGCCCAGTCAATAAAAAAGGGGGATAAACATTTTTTAGATCTATAAGTGAAAGGAGGAAAATGAAACAAGGAATAGTTCGATTGAAAACGAAAAATGGAAATTAATGTAAATGAGAATAAAGGGCTAGCTGACTGCCTCAATGAATATTTCTGTTCAGTTTTTACAGATGAAGATGAAGGGAAGGGACCTCTGTTAGAAAAACAAAATGGCAAGACATGGGAAACATGCATGTTTACAGAGTAAGAAGTTCTACTTCAACTTTCTAAGGTAAAAACAGATAAATCAATGGGACCAGATGTGATACACCCAAAGTTATTAAAAGAACTTGTGTGTTCTGGCAAAACCTTTAACAGAATTATTCAATCAGTCACTAACGACAGGAATAGTTCCAGAAGATTGGAAGTTAGCAAATGCAGTACCGTTTCACAAAAAAGGTAGCAGTGAAGAGTCTGGTAACTACAGACCAGCAGTAAGTCTTACATCAGTAGTGGGAAAATGAATGGAGACTATGTTAAAGGAAAGAATTGTTGAATATCTGAATTTAAGTGGCTTGCAAGATACCATACAGCATGGATTTACAGCAGAGATATCTTGTCAAACTAAGCTTAGATTTTTTAATAATACACCAAGGGGGAGCAGTAGATATAATTTATCTTGATTTCAGTAAAGCATTTGACACTGTCCCTCAAACAAGAGTCATTAATAAATTGCAATGCTTGGGTCGGGATGTAAAAATAGTTAAATGGATAAGACAATGGCTGAATGACAGGAGACAGAGGGTGGTAGTCAATGGAAAATATTCGGACAAAGAGAGGATTTTAGTCTTACCTGTTAAATCTTTTTCTCTTAGTCCATACATGTTACTGGTAACTCTGGGAGGCATCCGCCCCTTTAAGTAGGCAGGAACATTCTCTAAATGTATGCAGGAGGTGGAGCCTCCTTTTCCTCCCAGGCTGCAGCCCAACCAGCTATCTCCAGAATTGTCTGAGACAGTAACTATTGACTAGATAGTAGAAAGGAAGAAGACTCCTGTGAGCATGCCCCAAAGGACTCCCA
Organism: Rhinophrynus dorsalis; assembly: GCA_037306005.1. Lineage (NCBI taxonomy): Eukaryota > Metazoa > Chordata > Amphibia > Anura > Rhinophrynidae > Rhinophrynus > Rhinophrynus dorsalis. The sequence continues at coordinate 268,836,371 of CM074719.1, read as the reverse complement.
CATACTGGCACAGGAGAGCCAAGCATGGTCCCTTGACAGGGTGGGAGACCAGTAACCTGTATGGACTAAGAGAAAAGTATTTAAGAGGTAAGACTAAAATACTCTTTTCTCTGTTGTCCAATACAGGTTACTGGTAACTCTGGGATGTCCAACCATTGAGTTCCCCAGAGGCGGGAAGGGCAAGGACCAGACACAAGGCCCCCAAAGTTACCAGAAATTCTATGAACCAACCGGTCAGAGAGCCCAACAAGACTGAAGTGTCAACGGACACCAAACAGGGGTAAAAACACCACAGGAACTGTGGCACAGCACACGAAACTAGAGCCAACAAGGCTCAACAGTAAAGAAAGCACCAAGAACCTAAGGAGAAGATCCTAGACAGGCAAGACTGCCTCCAGGGCCTTCCCCCCCAAAGCTGGCATCAGCCGAGCCAAGCACATCAATAAGGTGGTGTGTCACAAAGGCGTGCTCCGAGGACCATATGGCCGCCCTGCACAACTGATCGGCAGAAGCCTGATTCTTATAGGTCCAAGAGGCCCCAATGGACCTGGTGGTATGAGCTGCGACCCGAAAGTGAATATGCTCATTCCTCAACACGTAGAATCTACAAATAATGGACTTGATCCAGGACGCAATAGTCACTTTGGATGCAGGTCTTCCTGCCCTAGGACCCTCTGGAATGACGAACAGAGCGTCATACTTCCTGACATATTCAGTGCGATGGACATAAAAACTTGGGACAACGCACCACAACCAACAAGTGGAGATCTCTTTCCTTGTCAGAGGAGGGATTAGAGCAGAAAGAGAGCACCACAATCTCCTGATTGATGTGAAACTCGGAGACCACCTTAGGCAAGAACACTGTAGAGGTGCGAAGCACCGACTCATCCTTATAAAATACCAGATAAGGTGGTTTACAGGATAGAGCTTGCAACTCCGCAACGTGGCGAACAGATACAATTGCCAGAAGAAAGGCCAATTTCCACGTCAAGAGACGTAGAGGAATAGTAGTCAAACACTCAAAAGGGAGGACACTGAAGAACTCCCAAGACCAAATCAAGGTCCCACTGAGGAGCTGGGCTCCGAAAGGCAGGACGCACATAAGCAACACCCTGGAAGAAAACCTTGACATCAGGAAGAATAGCAATGCGTTTCTGGAAAAAGACAGAAAGCGCCGAAGTCTGAACCTTAAAAGAACTCAGACGGAGTCCCAAAGACAGAATACATGTCAACACCCCAAGACACAAATGTCGACCAGTCACGGTGATAGATCTTGGAAAAAACAGGCTTATGGGCACTATGCATAGAAGACACCACAGCAGAAGAAAACCCTGTCTTCCTTAAAATTGAGGATTCAACCTGCAGGCCATCAAATTGAGCCAATGATCGTCTTCCTTCCACAGATAACCCTGTAGAAGATGATCTGGATGAGAGGGGAGCTGAAATGGCTCAGCCACAGATAGGGCCAGAAGCTCTGGATACCAGGATTGACAAGGCCAATCCGGAGCAATCAGAATTACTGGACAACGTTCCAATTTCAATTTCTGTAACGCCTTTATTAACATTGGGAGAGGAGGAAGATGTAGGCCAGAGGGAATGTCCAAGGAATGGACATTGCATCGGCAGCTAGAGAGTCTATCCACCGAGAGCAAAACGCCGGAACCTTCCTTTTGTGTCTCGTTGCCATCAGATCCACTGGGGGCATTCCCCATCTCTGAACTAGGAGTTGAAACACCTCAGGATGTAACTCCCACTCTCCGCTGTCGACTGTGTGATGACTGAGGAAGTCTGCCATGATGTTGTCTACGTCTGGAATGTGCACTGCAGAAATGACAGGAACCTGAACCTCCGCCCAGGACAGAATGGCCTTGACCTCAAACCAAGCAGTGAGATTTCTTGATCTGCCTCGTCTGTTGATGTAAGCCACAGTCGTGGCATTGTCGGACTCCACTCGGACTGGACAATCTTCCAGTTGAGCTACCCAATGACGCAGGGGTTGAAATAACACCCAAAGTTCCAGATGTTGACTGGGAGAAGGGACTCCTCCATGGACCATTTCCCCTATGCGCTGAAGCGACCCAGAACAGCTCCCCAGCCAGAGAGACTGGCATCCGTCATGACTGTGGTCCAGTAGGGAATCAGGAAGGATCTCCCTTTCTGTAGACAGGAAAGGTCCAGCTACCACTCCAAGCTCAGCTCTACATGAGGAGGAAGTGACACTGACAGCTTCCGATGATCTGGTCGATCCTTGCACATCTGTATCACAAACCTCTGGAGTTCTTTGGTGTGTGCCTTGGTGAATGGAACCGCGTCTATCATGGAAATGAACTTCCCCACCAAAGAAGACAATTTCTGAACTGGGATGCGATCCCGATAGAATTGCTGATACCCTGTAGGCAATTTGATGGGCTACCTCGTACGTTAGAAAAATCATGCTCCTCTGAGTATCGAACAGAAGACCCAGGAAGAAGTTGCTGGGATGGGACTAGATCCAACTCGTCCAAGTTGACAATCCAACCGTGATGGGTGAGGACTTGAATGCAGGTCTGAACCTGCTAATGAAGAAGGTCCACAGAGGAGCCTTTCAAAAGCAAGTCGTCCATATAGGGAATCAATCTGATGATGTCCCGATAGGGAACGGATATCAAGATCCCCAGAACTCATTGGAAAACTGGAGGGGTCGTCGTCAGACCAATGGAAGAGCTGAGAACTGAAAATGACCCCAGTCGCAGGCAAACCGCAAGTACCGCCTGCTCTCCTGATGAAGTGGGATGCCCAAATACGCATCCCGAAGATCCATAGAAGCCAAGAACTCCCCCGGAAAGAGTGCAGTGATCACTGTGCACAGAGACTCCTGACGATAGTGAGTTCTGATCACAATGGAGTTCAGATCTGTCAGATCCAAAATAGGGTGGCATCAGCAGTCTTTTTTTTTTTTTTCTCACCACAAAGAGGTTCGAGTAAAATCCTGAACCCCTGTCCGAAGGAGGACCCGGCTCCAGGACATATTAGTCCAGAAGAGCCTGAACAGCGTCTTCGAGAAAAGAAAGGGATCTTGTATCCCTCTGTCACCACCTGTAAAAACCCATGGGTCCGATACAGAATCCTCCCTCTGTGAGTCATGCCAAAGCAGTCCTGGAGGCCTTGGGCTTGGAAGCAGCCTTGGGCTTTCATAGCTGCTTGGGCTTGGAGGAGGGACGCTGAGCTGATGGTTCGTTGAACGTGTCACAGTCTGAAAGGAACAAAAGGATTGTTTACATTTAAACGGTAATTTCGTCTTAAAGACCAAGGGTAGAAGTGTACTCTTACCCCCAGTGGCCTCACTAAGTAGTTCTTTAAGATTAGGCCCAAACAAGGAAGTACCCTGAAAAGGCAGAGAAAGTAAGACTTTCTTAGAAGCAGTGTCAGCAGACCAAATCTTGAGCCAAAGCACAAGCCTGGTCACCACAGAAGTAGTAGAAGCCCTTTCCATCACGTGGATGGAATCAAAAGCAGCAGCAGAGACATAGTGTTGCTCTTCAGAGATATTGGCAAGAAGATGCAATTTCTCTGAAGTAGGCGCATCTTGACGGACAGCCGTAGTGAGTTGATCAGTTCAGACTGCAATAGCCCGGTTAACCCACGCAACAGCAAATGCTGGGTGCCTAGTGGCACCAACAGAAGCAAAAAATAGACTTGAGGAAAACCTCAAGTTTCTTGTCAGTCCAGTCTTGCAGCGCAGAATCATCAGAGACAGGTAAAGCAGTGGATTTAGTCTAGAAATGGGACAACCCACCTTAGGAGGATGAACCTGTTTAGCCAGCTCACCTTCAGAAAAGGGATAAAGCTTAGCAAATTTTCTGGACACAGAAGCAGACTTGTCCTGGTTTAACCACGCATCAGAACCCAAACGGTCAAGAGTGGGGTTAGGAGGAAAATAAGTAAGGGGCTTAGCAAGCTCCTGAAAACATCGGAGGGATCAGAAGGGACCTCCTGAACCAAGGGAATGTTAAGTATGGTTAATACAGCCCTGATCAGGCCCTCAGTAGAGGTTTCAGGATCAGCTTCAAATGGGTCCCCAAGAGACCTGGAAGATTCCAAAATTGTACCAACCTCAACATCTGAATCTTGCAACAATTCTTCCTCAGAAGAATCTGAAACATCAGGTGCTCCCTGCGGTTGAGGCAGGGAGGATCTGATAGTAGAGGGGGGGGTCTGCCATACTTGAAATGCCCCTTGTATCTGGGATGGAAAGAGCTGTAAAGTGGACCTAAGGTTCCTAGTCACAGCCTTAAACTCTTGCACCCAAGCTGGCTCAATAGCATGGCTGGAAGTCCCTGTGTTGATGTCAGGAACTACAGAACATGCTGGGTATAGATGACCAGAGAACTCTCTAGGTAGCCCTGCGTAACAGGAGGAGCAATGTGCAATGGAGGATACCGATACCCCAGCCTCCTTGGTCTTAAGTCTAGCCCCAAGCTCCAGCGGTACAGACATTCACACGGTGTCAAAATAACCAACTGTACAGTACATCACCCAATTGTAGTGTGTAAGATTAATATTTCACCCCAGAAACGCTAAATATAGACTTATCTGGCAGGCGAAGGGTTAATCTGCAGAGGAGAAAAGGATAGAGTCCAAGCCCTGTGTAGGATACTCATTGAGATCTTCTGTTTTCAGATTACCATGTAGTAAGAATTACCTCAGACAGTAATCCATGGGGAAGCACTTGTAACCAAGATTTTCACCCTCAGGGCTTAAGGTCCACCAAAATGCACCTGGATACTGAGCTAGCCACATTGGAGGGCATTTGTCAGTCATGGTAATCTGCCTAATGGTGGTATTCCATATCTGACAGAAAAATAAAAAAGAAATTAAAACTGAAGACGAATGTTCTCCACCTGGTGTTGTCGCACCAAAGGAACAAACAATTCTGGAGATAGCTGGCTGGGTTGCAGCCTGGGAGGGAAGGGAGGCTCCACCCCCCTGCATACATTTAGAGAATGTTCCTGCCTACTTAAAGGGGAAGATGCCTCCCAGAGTTACCAGTAACCTGTATTA